>PVKP010011551.1:0-61015 GCA_004027715.1 Plecturocebus donacophilus | reverse complement strand
CCATGTACCCCAAAACCTAAAATGCAATAAAATTAATAAATAAATAAATAAAATAAACTAAAATAAAATAAACATAAAAAAAAAAGAAATACTCCAGACTGGATAATTTATAAAGGAAAAAATTGACTCATAAAAGCTACAAGAGGAAACCATTTTTTTCTCCTAGCCCTCTGGGCCTGTAATGGGAGGGACTGCCATGAAGACCTCTGACGTGCCCTGGCATGCCCTGGAGACATTTTTCCCATTGTCTTGGCAACTAACATTGGGCAAATTTCTGCAGCTGGCTTGAATATCTCCCCATAAGATGGGTTTTGTTTTTTATCACATTGTCAGCCTGCAAATTTTCCAAACTCTTACTCTGCCTTGCTTTCTTTTTTCCTCTCTCTTTTTTTTTTTAGATGAAGTTTCTCTCTGTCACCTAGGCTGGAGTGCAATGGTGCAATCTTGGCTCACTGTAACCTCCACCTCCTGTGTTCAAGCAATTCTCCTGCCTCAGCCTCCCAAGCAGCTGGGATTACAAGTGTGTGCCACCACACTTGGCTAATTTTTGTATTTTTAGTAGAGTTGGGGTTTCACCATATTGGCCATGCTGGTCTCAACCCTGACCTCAGGGGATCCACCGGCCTTCCACAGTGCTGGGATTACAGGTATGAGCCACCATTCCTAGCCTCTGCTTTACTTTTAAACATAAGTTCTAATTTCAAACATCTCTTTGTGAATGCATAAAATTGAAGACTTTCAATATCAACCAGATCACCTCTTGAACACTTTGCTGCTTAGACATTTCTTCTTCCAGATACACTAAATCATCTCTCTCAAATTCAAAGTTCCACATATCTCTATGGCAGAAGGAAAGAACCACCACTCTCTTTGGCAAAGCATAACAAGTCACCTTTACTGCAGTTCCAACAAGCTTCTCATCCCTTTCTGAGATCACCTTGGGCTGGACTTTATTGTTCATATCACTATCAGCATTTTGGTTAATGCAATTCCACAAGTGTCTAGGAATTTTGAAACTTTACCACATCTTCCTTTCTTCTTCTGAGCCCTACTGTTTCAGCCTCCGCTCACTGCAGTTCCAAAGTTACTTCCACATTTTCAGGCATCTTTATAGCAGTACCCCATTCTTTGAAGTATCAATTAACTGTATTATTCTGTTCTCAAAATGCAATAAAGAAATGCCCAAGGCTAGGTAATTTATAAAGGAAAGAAGCTTAATGGACCCACAATTCCACATGGTTGGGGGAAGCCTCAGGAAACTAACAATCATGGCAGCTGGTGAAGGGGAAACAAGGACCTTCTTCACATGGTGGCAGGAGAGAAAAGAGTGAAGCGTGAAGGTGAAAGAACCCCTTACAAAATCAACAGATCTTATGAGAATTCATTCACTATCACTAGTACAGCATGGGGTAAACTGCCTCCATGATCCAATCACCTCCCACAAAGTCTCTCCCTAGACATATGGGGATTGTGAGGATTACAATTAAGGATGAGATTTGGGTGGGGACACAGCCAACCATATCAAGATGTTTAAGTATACTTGATTTTTCTGTTCCCCTCCAGAATAGGACAATGTGTTCAGAATGCTTAAACTCTAATATGCACACCTCCAGTGTTACATATTCTGGACTACATTAGCTAAAATTTAATTTCATCTAAATTTTAATAGAAATCTTTCATTAATATCTTTATAGTTAACGATAATTTAAATTGAATAGTCAGTTTATAAGTAACATGTCTTACCAACTGTGATTTCACTTCATTGTAATATACAGAGTACATTTTCTTTTCTATTATAATATGTTTTCTCCATGTATTCTTTGAAAGCCTCAGAATAATAAAATGCCAGACTTTGAATCAGTTGAAACTATCCTTATTTCAGATTCATTCTCAGCCATTCTTATAGATAAACTAGGTCTATTGGTAATTTAGGTATATAATATTTTAGTCATTAATTTATATTTTCTATCTGAAAGCTCCTACAGTGTTCTCTATATTTGAGATTCTGCAGTATCTCTATGAAACATCTAGGTATAGATTTGTTTATCTGATGTGAGCCTCCATCTAATCCTATACTGAGAAGTCTCCTGCTGTTTTCATTTCTGCATTGTTTTCTAACCATTTTAAAAACTATTGCTGCTTCTTTTAAATTCTCCCTTTTAAAATTAGTCTGAAACATCTGTAAGATAGATGTTATAGTAATTCATCTTACTACCCACATTTACTTACTTTTTTTTTCTGAACAAAGTACACCTTTGTACCTCACTTATGAAAATCTAGATTAAAATAAAAAGACTATAAAGCAAAAATTTAACCTCAACTGAATAGCTCCAGAGGCTTGAGGCTTAAACATTATGCTCTTGAGAATAAAATCCAAATCTCAAACAAATTATTGCTTAACTCTTATATTAATTTGCAAAATAGCCTTGCCATTTTTCTAATTTACTCAGAAGAAAGCAATATTCAGATAGATTATTGACATTGTTCCAGGTCATATGACTAGTAATTGACTTTTACTCAGGTCTACTTTGAACAATAGCCTGAATTCTTTTCACTACTCCATGTTTTGCGCACTTCACATTCTTTAGAGACTTAATTTCAATTATAGTTGAAAAAGGAAGCACCATTCCATATTTATGAGAAAGACTTGTGGATGTCTGTACGACTACGAGAATGTGTTTACATGTTTAAACGCTTTCCATTAGGTGAAAAGAACAAGGGTAAGACCTGTTTCACTCTCAAACCTCTAAAAAGCTGTGACATTTTCTGCTACTTGTAACATGATTATGAAAATTAGGAAAAGAAACATTATTATAATAATGATCTCTACAATTAGAAAAATGATTAATTAATTATAAATTTAATTTAGAAGTGATTATATATTAGAAATGCAGGTTCTTAGTAAGGAAAGTTTTAATTACTAAGTAGTCTGAAATTTAACTTAAGTACATGATTAAATGCCTGAGTATAAGTTCTATGGATGTGAGGATCTACCTAAGAAGTTGGAAGAAATAGTGAAATTGAGGAAAATGTGATAGAAAGGCAAGCATTCATTATTTTGAAGTTGTATTACAAGTAGAATAGTATAGCTTTACCAGAAAGTGTGTTACCATAAATGTATTTACTTAACTCATAATACAACTTGTGGAATACATGAAAATACTAGCTATTAAGTATGACCACTTATGATAAAATTTGTTGTTAAAAACACTCCTGATTAAAAAGAAAATAGAGGAAAATAATAAATAATATTTTCATCCTATTTAGGCTTTATTCATCATTATTCTACCCTCTCTCCTTTAATAACTTATAAGTTCAAAAATTCCAACTAAATTTAATAAGATTTATTTTTAATATTAAAAAATCTATAAATATAACTAGATCTGTATGCCTTTCTTATTCTAGAATAGATAGAATATAGCAAGAATTTTATAGTCTCTGAATGTTCTTCTTTGAGTAAAATGAAATTTAATTATTTATTAAATAAATATATATTAAGTTCTATCTTTATCTCAGTGTTCAAGGTACTGGAAATGTATTCATTTACAAAATAGAGAAACAGAGCTGATTTTAGGATTCTTACATTCAAATGTGGAGACAGACAATATATCAAAAAACACATACAATTAAAGACTATGATAGGTGCTGTGAGCAAAAATAAAGCTGAGGGATCTGTGGTTTTACTTCTAATTTTTTTTTTTTTTTTTTTTGAGACCGAGTCTCACTCTGCTTCCCGAGCTGGAATAAAGAGCAGTTGTGGGAAATAGGAAAGTTACTTTTTAAAGTTTCCTTTCTCGTTAAAAAATAAGAGTGCTAATAACTTTGTTAAGCCCTATCCTATGAAGCTGTTAGACATGCCATGCTTACAAGGCATGTAGTACATTCTATGTCCTTGTACTTTAACCAAGATATCTGTGTTGGACGTACACACAGGCATGTCCCAGCTCTCTATTGCTTTTATCTGTTTAGAAAAGTTTTAAGTTAGCTAATAAGGTTTTAGTTTAGATTGTGAGGTCTGGCTCCAGCCAACGAAATCACACAGGGCAGTAAGGATGACCCCAATGCATAAGGAATAAATTTTCCTGTTTTCTTTGTTCATTATACTCTTGTGGCACAATGCTAGTGAGCTTACCCTGCCTGCAGTGCAGGAACTAAAAATTTCGTTGCTAAAAATCCTTTCCTCCATGATAATTTTTCTTTGTGGTGCTGAGCTTCTATTTCCAACATTAGTCTTTGTTTATATACATTTGATTTCAGAAGTCGTGTAGAATTTAAGTGGAGGTGTTGAATAAATTTTTGATATAGCATTTCCACTTTTAGCTCCACCTCAGCTTAGAGGTTTTAACTCTGGCCCTACAACAGGAAAAAAACAAGCAAACTGAAAATCGATTATTTTATTGGTCTTATTGGGGAATTGAGATCACAGGGCAAACTGTCACCCCAAAATCTGGACAGACAGATGAATCCAGAAACTTATAGCCAATATGTGATTACATGGAACAGAAACCAGTGTAGCCAAACATTGAAAGGAACACTTAAATAGTTATTCTGATGAACTGATGGAGGCTTGTGTGGCCTATGGTGAGAATGAGAAACTCAGGGTTAAAATCTTACATGGGTCACCAAAATATGATGAGCTTACCTCCAGGAACCCATAGTTTCTCACAGAAAGAGACAATATCTCCCAGTGGTTTGGGCAGAAAAGAAAAGTACCATTGTGATGCATGCCCAAAATGTTCTCAAAAAAAAAAATAATAATAAATAAATGAAGACCTACTTCTTAGAGGAAAATGCTTTACCAAAGACTCACTCTACCTGGGGAAAGGGAATTTATTCCACACTAGCCCCATATGTCCTTCCTGTCTCATTTGAGGACAAGGGCAATGCTAAGAAATGGTTATAAAGGTCACAGGCCAGGGATACAGGCCAAATAAAAGACCTAATTATGGAATGACAGAATGTGTCCCCTCCCTAATACCTAACCACAATATCAACAGAACTCCAGTATCCAGTATAATAAAAACAATGGATTATGGCTAAAAGAATTGTAGTGCACAGATTTTATTTAGGGGAGAATGCTTCAGGAAGCCAAAAGAGAACAAGGTGGGGAGGGGACAAGAATACTAGAGAAAATGAAGGCCCTGGAACTTAGAGCTACAGCAAAAATTAAACACTTCCCAACTACTAGCCAAATTAACATGAACTTCACATTAAAGGGCTATATACCTCATTTCCTATCATCTGACACATTGTGTCTAGTTTCACCAACAATGAAATTTACAAGGCATAGTTAAAGTCAAGAAAAACATTTGTCTAAAAAGCAAGCATTAGAACCAGACTAGGATATGACACAGATTTAGGAATTATCAGACAAGAAATTTCAATGTGGATCTACAAGGAAGAGTATTTCATTGGAAGTAATAATTTATCAGTTTTTTGTCAGTTTATAGATGGTGTTAAAAGCCTTAAGACTGGCTTAGAACACAAGTAGAGAGCAAATGGTGGACAAGAGGTGTGAGGATTTAGTACTACGATTCTCCAATTGTCAGAAATGCTAGAAGAGGCCGGGTGCAGTGGCTCGTGTCTGTAATCCCAGCACTTTGGGAGACCAAGGCGGGTGGATCACCTGAGGTCAGGAGTGTGAGACCAACCTGGCCAATATGGTGAAACCCTCTCTCTACTATAAATAAAAAAATTAGCTGGGCATGATGGTGGGTGCCTGTAACCCAGCTACTCGGGAGGCTGAGACAGAAGAATCACTTGAACTAGGGAGGTGGAGGTTGCAGTGAGCCGAGATCATGCCGCTGCCTTCCAGCCTGGGAGACAGAGTGAGATTCCATTACAAAAAAGAGAAATGCTAGAAGAACTAGTCAGAAAAGACCACTGGTGATGTAAAAGAAAAATCAGAAAAAATAGGTTTTGAAATCTAAGTTAAAAAAAGGTAATTCAAGTAGGGGAGCATATTCCACTTTAGTAGTTCATGCTGATATGTCAGGAAAGAAAAGAAACATTGATAGGATCACTGGTTAATTTACAAGAGAAGATTCAGTAAGTGAGTGCAGCAGCAAGCAAACTGAAGTATATAGAAGAAAATAGACAAGAAGAATTAGAGACAGAGAATAAAAACGTAGTTTTGGAATAATTTTTCTTTGTAAAACGAAAAATAAAAATAGTTTAATAGTTGACAAAGGTAGGATGAAAAGACTTTATTGTTCTAGAGACATCATGATTTTATGTTTCTATAAATAAAACAAAAAGAAAGGATAATTAATAATGCAAAGGTGATCAAGTGGACAGAAAGAAGGTTTGACCTTAGAGAAACAGAGTTATCACCAGCATCCATCCAGATATTGTGATAATTCAATATGTGCATCTTCACTTCTCTATCTAATCCTTCCTTGGATTTTACATCCGACTAGGTTTTGTCCTTGGTTTCTGTACTGAGTTCAGGTCATATTGTACCAAATTGTAGCTATACATTTTTAGAAATTAAGATGTGAGGATCTATCTGGCTGGGTTGGGGGATTTTCCTATAATAAATACAATACAATTAAACTTGATTGCACATTCCAAACATAAAAAATATGTAAACAAAAAATTAATTGCAACAAGAATACCATCAAGAAAATCTCAAACAAAATGTTTAAATTATAGCTGACGTAATTGTAAGGCCGGTTGCCTTGCTGGGAGCTCGGACACACCCCCGTCTCCTTTTTTCCCTTTTACAAGCCCTGAGCAAGCTCAGACATGCTCGGGCATGTTCCCTTCTCCCTTGCTTGCACAGCCTGGTCTTCCCTTAAAGAGCCCAGTATGCAAACAAGGTGCTGCAACCATAGCTTCTTAATAACCAATAGCAGCTGAGTCTTAACAACCAATAGCAGCTGAGTCTTAACAACCAATAGCAGCCGAGTCTTAACAACCAATAGCGGTCGAGTCTTAACAACCAATAGCAGGCAAGTAATTCCCACCAATAACAAGCCAAGTCCTAGGTCAAGGCTTGTAACTTACCCAATAGCAGTCTTGCTCTCCCACAACCAATCGAGCTGTTTCACTCCCTATAAAACCCCCTGTCTAAGAGGAGTCCGTGCGACTTCTCCGGCGCCTCCTGTCCGGACCGCAGAACCTCACCTGGGAGCCTGAATAAATTCTCTTGCATTGGATTATTTTGGTGCTGGCCTCAGTTTCTTCGTTTTATCCTCAGAAACAAACCTTACAGTAATCATCTCCAAGTTTTGTTTTTATTTTTTATTTATTTATTTATTTTCTGGCTCCAGCTCTGACTATTTGTATTAGGCCAGGCCTATTGGCTAACACCCTTAAATAGGTGTAACATTGCTTTGAGAAGTGAAGCACAGAATTACCATGTTCTATAACTGACAGAACAGATCATCACTTACCAGTAATTCAAACATTCACTCCAGATTGCATGCCCTAAAAGTTCTTCTCTCCTTTGGTCCTACTGGTTTCTGAAGGGTTATATACTGCAGAGATGCTAAGATTCTTAGTGGTATGGGTAGATTTCTCAATGCAAGTAGATCTTCAGGACACTGGATTAGGGTTTGCCTCTGTGGGAAATAAATGGACAAACTTGGTAGAGTTTTCTTGTTTCTTTTCTTTTCTTTCTTTTTTTTCTTTTCTTTTTCTTTCTTTCTTTTTTTTAATCCATCTTTCTCTGTTGCCCAGGCCAAAGTGCAGTGGTACGATCTCGGCTCACTGCAACCTCTGCCTCCTGGATTCAAGCAATTCTCGTCCCTCAGCCTCCTGAGTAGCTGGGATTGCAGGTGCATGCCAGTGCACCCAGCTAATTTTTGTATTTTTAGTAGAGACAGGGTTTCACTATCTTGGCCAGGCTAGTTTCAAACTCCTGACCTTGTGATCCACCTGCCTTGGCCTCCCAAAGTGCTTTGGTCTCTGGAATGAAGAAAATAGGATAAAGAAATAGATATTTTTGTAGATAGATCTATAAATGGAACTATTAAACATAAAATAATGATTTTGGCCTTTAGATGCTCTTTCTCTACCATCTTTTCCAAAAACCCTCTCCCCCATTTCCATCTGCCGACCATATTTTTATAAAGATGCTTTATGAAAATAATTTTTGAAAATTGGAAATTCAAAGGAAATGAGGAACATCTACATTTTATAGTCTTCCAGAGATTCATGGTGCACATAGGAAACAGAGGATCTAAGGATTCTTTCTGTATTGAGCCTAATGTAGTTTCACATATTTCCCAAATTTGTTTTTTCAAAGGATGTCTTTTTGAAATGAAGTTTTAATAAACCATTAAATGATTTTCCACTTAAAACACTTAGAAAAAATGCTGTCTGTTTCTTTCTATAATGAGCTGGATGCATTTTGCTAATTCTGTGTGTGAACCTGGAAACTAATAAGGAGAATCTTAGAAATAAGAGTATAGAGGCACTTGCTTTTTGAGCCAGTTAAGAACATGTCTCTGAGTGAAAAAAAATTGTGTTGGATATTACTGAAATATATTTTGTAGTTCAAATTAAATCTCTCTTTTAATAAGACAAGAAAGAGTCCAAAAAAAGGCCTAAATCTGTGACTAAACTAATTGTAAAAGAACCTTGACACTTTGTTAGTTTTTATTCTGCCTTCTGTGTGACATATTGCTTGATTCAACTTTTTGATTCAGTGAGCTATGTATGGCAAGTGATTGAATACTTTTTCTAAATTTTTAAAATGATGAATGGTTACAAAACACAACTGAGGGTATCATACTAACACAAACTAGTGATTAGGCCATTATGGCTTTCAATCATAGAATGTTTCACGTTGTCTACTTTGCCAACTCACTGTGATTTTATGATAACTTGAACATGAGTAACAATAAAAGGAAACAGTTCTGATTGATGATGATGGGGACGATGAAATTCATTAGGGATTCAAAAGACTTCAAATTGAGAGTTCAATTCAAAATTCAGCCATCATAGTCAATGCATTCTATGAACTCACAAAATTAAAATAAAATGCATGTGCACTTTTAGATAAAACTGCTCCTGAAATACATATAAAGATCAATGGATTATATGACTTTTATTCATCAAATAGAGAAGCTATGGCTCTCAAATCCTGTTATGCTGATGCTCATAAAATTATGCTTATATTTAGGGATATATGTATATATCCCTAAGTGTTACTCTTCCAGAGAAATAGAATATTGTAAAATAAAACTTTAAATTCTGTTTTAGAGCCATGTTCTGTACTCAATGAACAAGTCCTGTGATTTTATTTAAAATTGACCAAATGGGAAAAGATACTCAGATACTCCATCTTTAAAATAAAAATAGCTTGCCTGTTTATACTGACATTAACCAATATATTACTATGTTTTTACTCTGAAAAATGTTTATGCAGGCTGTAAAAATAAAATCATATTTAATATTTGGGTTTACTCTTATGCAACTGTGATAACAAATACAGTTTTACAGCACAAAAGTCATTGCCAGAAATTCAAGTTAGCAACTTGGAAGAATTTTTTTTTTTTCACTAAAAAGTCTGAAGCCTCAAAAGGATGACCTTCTGTAAGCCATTTAATTTATAACAAAGTCCATGAATAGCAACAAAATCACAAGTTATAATAATAAATACAATAAGGCACTTTTATACAAGTGTACAAACCTGATCATCTAGGCTGATAGGTTGGAAAATAATTACTTGCTTCCTCAAAGAAAGGCAGCTGCAAATTATTTAGGGGTTACTCCAGAACTGATGGAAACATTTCCTTTGTTTTGTATTTGTAGCTTAAATAATTCTCTATCAAGAATTACAAAGACTTATTATTTCTGTACAATTATGAATAGACTGGTTATCCTTTAGTTTTCACATCCGTATTTATTTTCTTTTAAGAAACTTTTTTATTCAGAATGTTCTTTTCATTTTTCCTTAACTTATATTACTTACAGACCCTGTAAAGCCTTTCCTTGAATAAAAAGACCAATTTTTGAACAGTGAAAGAATTTGTTGCTTGAGTGTTAGGGAGGCATAAGTATATACATATATGTATGCATCATATACACACACACATACATGCCTATTTTCCACATGTGTGTAAGCATGTATGTATGTATGTATCTATCTATCTATCTATCTGGAATCTGTCTAATCTATCATCTATCTGAATTGATGAATATATCCTGGGCTTAATTCACCTTCATTTTTCATGTACCCGCTGTATCCCATCACTCTGATAGACATTTTCCATGTTTCTGTTATCTTATTTATTGTTTTCAGTGTGCAAGTGATCAATTATTATCTCCATGGACTACTCCGTGTGTGTGTGTGTGTGTGTGTGTGTAATATTTGTGGGTTTGTTTTTTTTTTATAATGCTACTTGGTTCTGAGGTCTCAAGGCTACTTATGATAACAAAAGCCAATATTTATTTTGCACTTATTCTATGCCCTCAAATATTTAAGTATTTTATATACACTTTCTCACATGCATTTCAACATTGCTCTGATGTAAATAATATTTATTTTAATTTATAAATCAGAATGTTATTATAAACTCAAATAAATAATTTGCTTTTATATTCTTCCTTTATATATTCATCTTTATGTCCTGCTACATAAATCCTTTTGAATTAAAAACATTTTTGACAAATGACAAGAAACTGTGATGTCATAAAGACCTGGGTTGGAGTATTCCTCTGTTAATTATTAATTGCATGAATCTGAAGAAGTGACGATTCTACTGTACGCATCCATATAATGGGGATAACAATGCCCACCTTGCAGGTTTGGTTTGAGGACAAATAAAAATGCATGTAAAGCCTGTAGCATTAAGTGTGGCTGACTATAACCATGAGTGTTACTAGGTACCTAGGTTATGATTGAGGTAAGCAGGGTTCAATTTTTTTTTTTTAACTTGTATAAGTTGGAGACAGATGGAATCTGGCCATATGAATTGTTGTCTCATTACTCTAAATGTCAGATTGCTTAACTATCATATGAACATGATAATATCACCTACCCCATATTATTTCAAGAGTTATTTGAGATCACTTAGAGCATCAGGCACATGATAAGTATTCAATATCAATTAGTTATATGTTCATTAATTTTTTTTCAATTTTTTGTTAAGAAACATATTTTGATTTCTTTAATGCTACAACTTCTGTTTGATTATGCACATATGGTTTTATTTTTATGTTTTCTTAAATTGCAAGTGAACATATAAATCTTTCTGTTTGATCTGTCAGAACGTGGTTCTGTTGGTTGTCATTCTCTTCCAAATTTTGCTTGTCTTAATTACATTACTTGTTTCATTCTTTATATTCTAATAAATTACTTTATTTTTTTATTTTTTATTTTTTTTTGAGACAGAGTCTCACTCTGTCACCAGGCGCCAGGCTGGAGTGCAGTGGCACGACCTCGGCTCACTGCACCCTCCGCCTCCTGGATTCAAACAATTTTCCTGCCTCAGCCTTCCGAATAGCTGGGACTACAGGTGTGCACCACCAAGCCCAGCTGATTTTTTTATATTTTTAGTAGAGACAGGGTTTCACCGTGTTGGCCAGGATGGTCTCGATCTCTTGACCTCGTGATCCGCCTGCCTCAGCCTCCCAAAGTGCTGGGATTACGTAATCAATTATTTAATTCTTGTGTTGTGACTCGTCAACCCAACTAAGACATAGGTAATATGATTAGAGAATCAAAAGAAACCTAACCCCCTCATTTTACATATGTGTAAAGTGAATACATACGTATAGAATAAATGTATTGCAAAAACTTGTATTGTCAATGAATTATTGAGATAGATCAAATTCTTGACAGCTCCATTACCCAAACAAGATCATTTACACTGAAATTTAAATTAATATAGTAATGCTACTGAAAATCAGTAAAAGTCCTATAAGTAATAAAATACATAAATGGTTTTGGGACCATTATTTTCTGGAAGTTATTTCTTATATTAAGAGATTTATTAATACATTGCAACAAAAAATTACTACCTAAAGACAATATCTTTGAGGGTAACAAAGTAAAAAAATGTATTTTTTTGTGCATTTCAGAAATATCAGGATTTCTATATCAGCACAGTAATATAATTTTACTGTGTTCTGTCACACCGAAAGGTTTCAAAGGAGATAATGCATGAAGAAATGACATTTTACTTCAGAGTGATAATTATCAGCTATATTCCATAACAGACAGATCACTGCAAAGCAATAATAATACCTATTATGATTCAAGAAAACTTTCATGTGAAGTTATTCATATTTGAAAGGTGATTGTATTGATGACAATGATAAAATAATAGCACTTAGTAATAATAGCATGTTCCATTTTTTATTTTCTCCTGAAAGATCCTAAGGTTATATATTTGAAAGTATCTATTTGTGCAATCATAGAAGGCAAGGAAAATATCAAATTATTTTCAGGAAAAGGAAACAGAATCCTTTTAACAGCAAGCTAGTGTGATTTGAAAAACGAGACACTTTTCTTGAACATTTAGTTACAATTTTGCAACATGCTACAACATAAAAACAAATTACAACAAAAATAACAGAACTTAGGGCTTTGCAGCATGTCAAGAATTTCTAAATTGTGGGCTTCTCTTGTTTTGTGGCTTATTCTTCAGTGATTCATTTAACACAGGGAATTAAATAGTAATGGGTGTTTTTGTAATTATTTTTTATTCAGCAGCAAAAAAATTGTTCTGAGTGTTAAAAAAGACACATCATACATCAAAATAATTTTTAAAGCCAGAGGAAATAAGCGACTCAAAAAATATAATTTACTGAGTGATCCAAGAAGTGGGAATTTTATAGAAAAATAAATCATAGAAGCAATTAGAAAAGTAAAGATCTCCATTGAAAATTCCATTAAGGTCGAATGCATCATATTTAAATTTTAAATAAGTAAATCTAATAATATTTAATTTATCTAGACAACAGAAAAAATAAATGGCATTCTTTTAAAATCAATGTCTGAAGTTAACTCGAATGTCAAAATCTAATGTATAATACACAGAAAATCAAAAATTAATTTTATTGTGAACATATATGCAAAAGTTATTCTGAACACTAGTTAAGACACATCAAAAATAACTCAAGAGAAAAAAACATTGCTACAAATGTTTTCCAAAAAAGTTCAAGAATAAATCTATATTAAGAAACGTATTGATATCAACAAATTAATTTTAAAAGGTGTTCATATTAGGTGAATGCCATTTACTAAAATTCATAGCTTTCCATTTTTGAAACTATAAATAAAATGAGAATAAAATAAAACTTCATTTATTTATTACTTCTGATTCCCAAATATCCACAACTAATATTTTTCTAATTTACGAAACAAAAATTATGCATGTGTTTAACACACAGAACTCGAGAGTGCTAGAATTCTCAGCATTATTATTTGACATTGTTATGGAGGTCACAACAGTGCTGGAAGACAATAAAATAATTTAACATTAGTCAGATAAATTTTAGGTCATCCCAATTCATGAAAATTGCTATATATTTTGTTTATTTTATCAGTAAGTACCTAAGAAGTTTATAATAGCAGCAAAAGCTGTGTACATGTTCAGGAATAAATTTGAGAGCAATGTCCAGGAATGATATAGTGAAATTATAAAATTTTATTAAAATATATTAAACAATTTAAATATGATGACATAAAAATATGCCTAAGAATGTAGTCATTAAGAATTCAAGTGATAAACATATACATTTTGACATGTTGAATGTATAAATACCAATTCTCATGTAATTTTGTGTTGTTTAGATTATGTTTGAATATAAAGAAAGTAATGTTAAGGTGTATATACAAAATAAGCTCCCTAAAATTAAAAAAAGAAAGTGAGTATTAATGTGACTTTATCTTGCAGTGTATACAAATGACTTATAAATCTATTCTGGTAACATCAGTAAAGTAATGACATAAGAATAAAAAAACAAAATTGAAACAAAATATCTGAGGCCAATTAAAAATATAATTTGAGATTTCTCCACTGCACTCCAGCCTGGGCAACAGAGTGGGCTTCCATCTCAAAAAAGAAAGAAAGAAAGAAAGAAAAACATATATGTATAATTTGAACTGAAACCATAACACATTTCCTTTACAGGATTTTCATTGTCTACCCTCTACATCTCTACTTGCCTTTCATGTAACCAAGAGTCCACGGTCACTCACTGTGCTTAAATGTTGTGTATGTTTTTCATCCAGGGATTCTCACCCTTGGCGATTTGAGTCAAATGACTGTTGTGGGAGGGAATGCCTTGCTTTTGTGTAGCAGCATCTCTGGCTCCCGTAAGTAGATATCTATAGCACACCTCATTTACCAGTGTGACATGTGACCAATAAACATGTTTCCAGACATTGCCAAATGTCACTGAAACTGGTGAGGGAATCATCCCTTACTGAAAATCACTGCTTTATTACATTGTTCAGAATATTGTATTTCATACTTACTCAAAAACTGTCAAATAAATCTTTGTTAAAGAAATATCTGATAAAGAGTTTATCTTCCTGGTATTGAAAGATATTCAAATTAATCGAGAAAAGATAAATAGCCAATTGAGTGACAAAAACATGAGCGGATAAATCACTAACAAGAAAAATCCAGAATATTAATACACATATAAAAAGTATTTTCAATGATAGGTATAAAATGGAAATTAAAAAAACAGTGACAATGACATATATTCTTATTGATCACTTAAGTAAATCTAAACGTATTAGGATCATTTGATTCTATTAGGACCACTTCCAGTGATAGGGGGAATTCACAAGCTTTCAAACGTTATTGTTGGTGTTTGCTACAGATTTTTGGGAAAGGGTTTTAAGCAATCCTACACATAGAAATCTGTCATACAGAAATATTATCATAATATGTAAAGATATGTTGAATGATTTCAAATGCAGGTAGAAAAATGTAAGCCATTTACACGGAAATGGATGCACTAAAAGTTTTTAGAGAACTCCAATCTGTTTCTGGGTGATAAATTGCTTCAATAACCTTCCTGTTTATGTAGGACATCATAGAAATTTTCATCCACATGCAACTATGCCAAGGTCAGTGTTCTAAAGCTCTTGGCTCCCGCCGTGCTTCTCACAAAAAGAAGGTAGCAGAGACGTGTCCTTTCCACAAATTCTTCATATAAGACTTTAATTATTTCCTTTTCTAAAGGTTAAATGTTGCCTTTTCTCTTCAATGCTTTGCAATACATATTCCTGCAATATTTTGCAATGTTGTGCTACCTCCTTCTAATGTTCTTAATTTTAAAAATATCAAAAGAATCAGCATTGCCTACCCTCCCTGGTTAGAGTTATTGACAGTGGCCTCAATTTGTCTTCTAATAAGTAGGTTGTTCTCATGTTCCCATGTTTTGGCTACAATTACATGAGTGAACTTTTATAAGTACTATGGCAGGCTAACTCTAACTCCTGGCCAATTTTATCAGAAATTCTGGAATAAGTCACAAACATCATCATCATCATTATTTATTTGAATGATTATAATACAGTTGTCAAGGCTGTAGAGCCAAATGACAAATATTCTGAAATAGTAAGACAAATTGTTCTCAATCATAAATAGTAAAATATTGTCAGATTTTTACATTTTGTTGTTCTTGGTAACACATAGATTCCCCATAAGATCAAGTGTCAGTACATAAAACACTCTTCAAATCAAATAAATTCTACATATCAAGTAGAGAAAAAGTGATCAAGAAACATATAGCAATAGAAACTATAGTTTTTCAACAGGTAGTCTTAATTCATGACTAAGGAAATTGAGACTGATTGTTGGATGTTGCATATTTAATCATGACATCAGTGTGGAAGGGTATATTAACCCAAAACAGATTGTATTCAGCACTTAAATAATATACACACAAACACACACACACACCCTCAAACTCTCTTCCCTCTGAGTATAGGCTATGTATATTAGAACACCTCATTTCTATCTCAAGCTCAAATGCATGTATAGAGACTGAAAAGAAGAAATAAAAGGCAAAGTAAGACCAAATAATGACATAATGACAAAGCATGGAAACAAAACAAACAAAAACCTAGTCAATGTGGCAGTGTTAATTTAGATACAGTGATCAGGTAAGATATTTTTGAATGGTTGTAACCTAAATGATGAGCAGTCATCAGTCAATTTAAGCTCTGGAAAACAGTGACACACCAGAAATATTTGTCAAAGTCAGTAACAGGGAAATATAATGTTTTTAAACAATGGAAATAAAGTAAATATGAGAGTACAAGAGTAAGACTTGACAAGATCAAAGAGTGAAGCAGCAGCCAGTAGAGAAATGGCTTCTCAAACCAACTGTATTTTTAATATGTATTCTACTTGTAAAGCATAAAAAATAAATTTGTTATATACTAGAAAGTGGCCTTATATCTCTGTCTTTTAAATGTGTACCAATGAGGGCTTTCTTAATCCAATGAGAGTTCTACCAGAAGAAAATTATTTTTTCTAGTATTAACTGTTTTCATATAATTCCATATACTTCTCATTATAAATCCATAAACTCATGATTATAAACTCCATTTGAAGACTGTATCTGGTTTTTTGTTTAGTTTACACACAGATGAAATATAACTTACCAAATAATTTAAGTACTTGGAAATATTTAAAATTAGAAGATTCCATATAAATATATATATATATTATATATAATATATATATATAGTTTTATTAGCTAAATAAACAGGGAAATATCTGCTGATATGGTTAAGCTTTTTGTCCCCACCCAAATCTCATGTTGAATTGCAATCCTCATAGTCCTCACATGTCAAGGGAGAGACCAGGTGGAGTAATTGAATCATGAGGTACAGTTTCCTCCATGCTGTTCTCGTGATAGTGAGTGAGTTCTCATGAGATGTGATGGTTTTATAAGATGCTCTTTCTTCTTTGCTCAGCACTTCTCCTTCCTGCCACCTTGAGAAAAAGGCGCCTTGCTTCCCCTTAACCTTCTGCAAAGATTGCAAGTTTCCTGAGGCCTACCCAATGATGCTAAATTGTGAGTCAATTAAACCTCTTTCCTTTATAAATTATACAGTCTCAGGTAGTTCTTTACAGCAGTGTGGAAATGAACTAATACACCTGGTGACACTGAATCCTTCTTTCTTCATTTCTATAAAAGTTAATCAAGGAACAGTTTTTGGAGCTAAATAGCTGGAATCCTGTTGAGCTGGCATTTCAATTCTCCAATTTACACCACTTTTTATTTATTTGTGTATATGTATCCTGCTTGACTATTACTGGCACTGATTTTCAGGTAATTTTTTGACAAATGTCATGAGAAGGACCAGATAATAATGTTCCTGAAAAAATATTTAAACTGAAATCATATATATCAAAGAAGCAATCTCAATAAAGTAGATAGATTACCATCATCTTTTGCTAAAGCAGTGTACTTCTTTCTTTTCAAGAGGAAAGTTTTATTCAAAGAATTACATTTTTCATTGTTCCCTTTTTACTTTACTGTTATTGTAGGTAGTATTGCTAGGTGCTAATGAGGTTGTCACTGTAACTGAATTCAATCAGCCTTTTTATCCCTTGTTCTAAGATTCTATTGTGAAAATCTAGTAAGTTGTGTGATGTCATAGCATAACATTTTGTGCAAGTAATAGCCAGGATTTTTCAATACAGGCCAACCATTTCATTAACTATATAGGACAGATAATATAAATAAGGAAGGAAGAATCTTTCTACCATTTTCTCCCCGAACAGGCGTACAACACAGTAGACCATACGTATGAAGTTTCTAGCAGCTAAAATCATTGTGTTAAGTATGTATTTAAATGAGTATCATTCTTGCTGGAAGTGCAATCATTTTTTTCCAGGACCACTGAGATATTTAATATTATAAACTTTACTCATATATAAAAACTGAGACCCACAGAATCAACTAATTTGCAAAAGAACAAATATTTTTAAAAAGTGAAGACAGTATTTGAATATAAGTGCTTTCTGCTACATCACCCTGTTTGCCAGAAAAGACTCCCTCCCCTGAGATCTTATAACTCTTCAAATAGTGATTTTTGATTCTTTCAGACAAGGCCACATTATGCAGCTATATCAAACAACTCTAAATTTCAGTGGCTTATGATGAAGATTTGTTCTCTTTTATTGTATATGTCTATAGTAATTTGTCCATGATTTTATTATTTATTGTGTTTTCTGAAGGACTCAAGTCAATGCAACAGTCTCTCTTTAGAACATTTCTTCTGTCAGCAAGGCAGAACAGAAAGAAAACATTTCTACCATAAACTGCCTTTCCAGATTTCCATTCAGAAGTGATAAATGAATGTCGCTTGTCACTGGCCAAAGCAAGTCACTTGATGATGCCTGGGATGAATGATTGGTATGCATTATCATCTTACAGAGAGTGGTGCTGAATATTTTGGAAAAAAGTATATTTTGCCAGAAAATCATTAAATGAATTATATCCCCACAATATGCACCTAAAGATTATATAAAGTAATGGAGAATAATTGAATTAATGAATAATAGCACATAATGAAACCTGAAAAGGCTTTTAGAGTTAGGTCAAAACTCCAGAGTGTAATCAGAACTTAAATGTGTAAGTCTTACCAAGCTTGGGGAGAATTCTGTCACTAGGAAACTTGTTGAAACCTGGGCATAAAAATAGAAGGGGGGTGGGGAGGGAAAAACACTTGAACATTAAAATGTTTAAGACTTTTAAGATCAGCTTTAAAAATGTTGAGTAAATAAAAAAGTAATTTAGTGATATAAAATGTATGAGTGACTGGGGGAAAAATTGGAAAGCAATGTAGTAGGCATATTGCAAAGTGCTTTGGATGCCAACATTCTAGAGAGAACACAAACAAAAAGCTGTTATTCATTAACAAAAGCATCAACACTATCAACATATACTCTCAAGATATGTGTTTTTAATATTTAAAAGTGAAAACTTCTTAGTCCTGCAGTTCAGACACAAAGGAAAGTCACTGAACTCAAATCTCCATGAATGTTTCTCTTTTCCAAATGAGGTTTTCTATTGCTAATCATTTCGAATGCCTGCCAAACCACTTGGACTCCCGATCGGCAGGACAACACAGATGTCTGTGTGCCATTTAACAGCTTTCAGGTGAAATAACATACCAAGCAAAAAGTAGAATTGACATCCAGCATACTGATGAAAAATAATGTTTTTATTTATCAAGCAAATAATATTAGAAGCAAGAAGCTTAAAAAAACTTTTTCTTGAATATATTACCATGTATCACGTTAGAAAACTGTAAACTTCCTTTTGAGACAATTTATCATTGTTTCTTTCCATGACCAAAGATGAATATTTCTAAATTTAGAATGCTGCATGGATTTTATGAAGGATTTGCTATATTTTGTGCTTTAACCTTTTTTATGACCCTTGGAAACCTTGTTTGTATTTTATACCTTGCATTTAATAAAATTTAACAGCAAGCAAAAAATCATATTTGCACATCACTGTTGATTGCATTAAAAAAGACAGCACATTCATTTCATCACTCATTGCACATGTGTAGTGTTCCTGTGTACCAGGTGGGCATAATTAGGTTGGAATGTTGTTTGGCTGACAAATCATTTCCTATTGGCTGCATGATGTGTCTGCTGCATCTCCATAGAAAAGAAAATAAATGGCAATATTATTGAGAAGCTTTTGGAAAATATTTGATTGGCAACCATGGTTAGGTTTATGCAAGTATAGCTTTAAAACTCCAACATTCTGAAGCAATATAATCAAGGAGAGCAAAGATTGCTTTAATGAGAAAATTTTCTAAATTCGGCCAATAAAATTCCATGAAAATAAAAGGATTTGATAAATTCAATCTTGATAGTCAGTTTACAGAATTGATCTTTTTCATGGCAAATTTGTATATCAATTACAAAGGAAAGCAGTTACATGTGACATAGTTGATATAAATATTCCATATTAACCCAGCAAATGACCAATTTAGTTAATTTACAATGGAAGCAAACATCATTTGTTTCAACTATTTCTCATACTACCAAGAAGATGAGAAGACATTAAAAAATTCTTATCCAGAAGAATATTAAAGAACAGAAGCAATACAAAGCAAGATACACACAAAATATTATAAAACTCAATGGAAATAAATTTTGGAACTACAAATGAATTGTTGCTATGCACACAACCAGAGAATAAAATGAAATGTAAGGTCTCTTTCCAAATATGAGCATATACTTAAGCTTATTGAGATGCATCTAGGGAAAGAATTTTCTCTGCCAGTTTCGTTCCTAGTGAGCTCTTAATAAAAATTGTTGTGACTTAAATTCAAATGGAGTGTCGGACTGACTGTAAAAGTCTTCTTGTTCAAAAATTTTGGTGGGTTTCAATCAAATCAATATTTTCTTGGTTATACTTTTACTATAAGTTTTGTATAACATTTTATGTAAAATAAAAACTTTATAAGCTATACTTATGGCAGGTTAAATGAAATGAAATGAAATTCAATGCTAAAAATGTTAATACTTATATTACTTAAGTAGCTAGATAAGGAATATTCCACATAGCTGTGATTTATGATATCTTAGTCATGAAATTAATAAATGTCTTTTTCATTTCATATTATCTCTAATTTTTCAAAAGCAAGGAGACTGTGGGAAGTGTGATTTTCTAGAAATGGTAAAAATTAATCTTAAATAGTAGGAATATATGATAGTAAGTTAGTGCACTAACTGATTTCCAAATTTAAATCAAATGTTTTTCTGGAGTTCTCTAACTCAAAATTCATTTTAATCATGGATTTTACAACGATAATCACTTTTATATCTTGCCTTTCATATCTACTAAGGAATATCTTATTTATGGCAAGATCAATGACAATTGATACTGGTCTTCATTTTGAATTTCTTCCAAATAAGTCCTGAATCCAGGGCTTGAGTGCAGGTAATTCATTTGGTTGATGATGCCAGGAAGCAGAAGTGAAAAATTAGACAAGAGAAACAGGACTTTGGAAAAGAAAATAAAGAATATATTGATGAGTGAGTTATTGTTAGAGGTAACTGGATCTCAATCCTGCTAAGAAACTTCTAAAAACAAACTTTGGTATCATCTCACATAGGGACTCCAGTGACATTTAGTTCCTTCTCACAATGCCCTGCTCCACCTGTCCACCACTTTACTGCATTGAGGGGGATCAAGCTTCAGTGGAGACAAATTCTTCCGGCAGAGGAGACAGAAAAGGAGCTTACAGAGTTACTTAGACATAGACAGCATCTGCTACAATACACATTGAAGGGATTTGTAAGAATAATTTAAAGTACTGTTGTTATAAATAAAATTTGTTATCATGGTCAGAAAAAAAGGAAACGAAGAATGGTTTTCTGTATCTCATGAAAACTATATATAAACACACACATTTATATCTTTAATACATTTTGAAATCTAATACAAAACATCTAATTTGTTTCAGAGACCTATAAAGTTTACTTTCTTAATGTTTCTTGAGTTTTTTTCTCTTACCACCTTTGACAGCCACTGAAATTTAGTTCTCATCATTTTTCACTGGAAAAGTTAGAATATCACGTTTACTGCTTGACATTTTCTCCTGCTCCAAGTTTTATCTCTTATCATGTCATTATCCATTGTGCTCTAAGATATTCTTAAAAATATAACTATAAAGATGAAATCTTCCAGATTTAAAACTCTCTATGGTTCTCCATTCCTGTGAAGATGGCATCACATACATAATTATTTATCATGTAGCCCATACCTGCTTTTTCAACATATTTATTTTTTACAACTATCTTTTCATATCTTATTTCAAAAATGAATGTTATTTACTGAACAGTGACTTATTTTATCTTCAGTTCTCTATAAAATTAATATATTTCTGCCTTTTCATACAACATGACTTCTAATATAATATACATTTTATGTGGTAATTTTTTCTCTTTCTTTTTTCTTCTCTTCTTCCTTACCACTCCTTTCTCTCTCTTTCCTTGTATTTTTTTTTTTAATTTTTAATTTTTGTGGGTAGATAGTAGGTGTGTATAGTTATGGAGCACATGAAGTGTTTTGATATAGGTATGCAACATGAAATAAGTGCATCTTGAAGAATGGGTATCCATCCGCTCAAGCATTTAGCCATTGAATCACAAACAATCCAATTACAATCTTTAAGTTATTTTAAAATGTAGTTATTGACTATAGTCTCCTTATTGCTGTCAAACAGTAGGTCTTATTCATTCTTCTATTTGTTGTACTCATTAATCATCTCCACCATCCGTCCAGACCCCACTACCCTTCCCAACCTCTAGTAATCATCCTTCTACCCTCTATATCCATAAGTTCAATTATTAGATCCACCAATAAATGAGAACATGTAATGTTTGTCTTTGACTTACTTCACTTAACATAATGACCTCCAGTTCCATCCGTGTTTTTGCAAATGACAGGATAACATTTTTTTATATAGCTGAATAGTACATCATTATCTATAAGTACTACATTCTCTTTATTCATTCATTTGTTGATGGACACTTAGGTGACTTCCAAATCTTAGCTATTGTACACATTGCTGCAATAAACTTAGGAGTGCAGAAATTTCTTTGATATAATGATTTCCTTCTTTTTGGCTATATACCCAGCAGCAAGATTGCTGGAGTATATGGTAACTCACTTTTTAGTTTTTTGAGGAACCTCCAAAGTTTTTCCATAGAGTCTATATTAATTTACATTCTCTCCAACAATGTACGAGGGTTCCCTTTTCTCTACATCATCATCAGCATTTGTTATTGCCTGTCTTTTGGATATAAGCTATTTTAACTTGGGTGAGATGATATCTCATTATAGTTTTGATTTTTAATTCTCTGATAATCAGTGATGTTGAGAACCTTTTCATATGCCTGTTTACTATTTGTATGTCTCAAGAAATTTCTAATCAATTATTGTGCCCATTTTTTAATTATTAAATCTTCACCCATAAAGTTGTTTGAGCTCCTTATATATTCTGGTTATTAATCACTTGTCAGATGGATAATTTGCAAATATTTTCTTCCATTCTGCAGGTTGTCTTCACTTTGTTCATTGTATCCTTTACTGTTCAAAAGCTTTTTATCTTGGTGTGATCCCCTTTGTCCATATTTGCTTTGGTCATTTGCGCTTATGGGGTATTGCTCTAGAACTCTTTGCCCAGATCAATGTCTTGGAGAGCTTCTCCAATGTGTTCTTCCAGTACTTTTATAGTTTAAGAACTTAGACTTAAGTCTTCAATCCATTTTGATTTAATTTTTATATATGATGAGAGATAAGTTCTAGTTTAATTCTTCTGCATATGAATATCCATTCCCCAGCACCATTTGAAGGAACTCTTTTTTTCAGTGTATTTTCTTCACAATCTTTGTCAAACATGAGTTCACTGCAGGCATGTGGATTTGTTTCTGCATTCCCTATTTTGGTATATTGATCTATTGTCTGTTTTTTTGCCAGTAGAATGCTGTTTTGGTTGCAATGGTCCTGTAGTATAATTTGAAGTCAGTTAATGTAATTCCACATTTTGTTCTTTTTAGTTAGGATAGCTTTGGCTATTCTGGGTCTTTTGTGGTTGGATATACATTTTTGGATTTTTTTTTCTATTTCTGTGAAAAATATTATTGGTATTTTGATAGGGATTACATTAAATCTGTAAATTGCTGTGGGTAGTTTGGACATTTTAACAATACTGATTTTTTTCAATCAATGAACATGGAAGATTTTTCCAGTTTTTGTTGTCCTCCTCAATACTTTTTATCATTCTTTTATAGTTTTCCTTGTAGAAATCTTTCATTTGTTTGGTTAATTTTTAGGTATATAATATTATATGTGATTATTATAAATGAAATTACTTTTTATTTCTCTTTCACAATGTTCACTGTTAGAATACAGAAAGACTGCTGGATTTTGTATGTTGATTTTGTATTCTGCAGCTTTACTGAATTTTTAATCAATTCTCAGTTTTTTTGTGAAGCTTTTCAGTTTTTCCAAATTAAGATCATAATATTGGCAAACAAGGAAAATCCAACTTATTCCATTCCAATTAGGACATATTTTATATCTTTTGCTTATCTGATTGCTCTAGGTAGGACTTCCAACACTATGTGGAATAGCAGTGTTGACAGTGGGCATTCTTGTTGTCTTCCAGATCTTAGAGGAAAGACTCTCTATTTTCCCTGCTCAGTATAAAATTAGCTGTGGGTCCATCATATATGGCTTTTATTATGTTGAGGTATGTTCCTTCTATGCCAATTTTCTGAGGGCTTTTTATCATGAAGGGATATTAAATTTTATCAAATGCTTTTCTGGCATCAATTGGAATGATCATATGGATTTTTATCCTTTGGTCTGTTGATATATCACATTGATTAGATTTGCATATGTTGAACCATTCTTGTATCCCAGGAATAAATTCCGCTTTGTCATGATGAACTATCCTTCTAATGCATTGTTGAATTTTGTTTGCTAGTATTTTGTTGAGGATTTTGGCATTGATATTCATCAGAGATACTGGCTTGCTTTATTTATTTATTTACTTTTTGAATGTGTCTTTGTCTGATTTTAGTATCAGGAAAATAGTATTATTAGTAGAGTGAGTTTGGAAATATTCCCACCTCTTTTATTTTTCAGAATAGTTTTAGTTGTACTGATATTAATTCTTCTTTAAATGTCTGGTAGAATTCATCAGTAAAGTCATCAAGTCCCAGGCTTTCTATACTGAGAGAATTTTTATTACAGTTTCAATATTGTTACATGTTATTAGTCTATTCAGATTTTGGATTTCTCCCTGTTTCAATGTTGGTAGGTGGTATATATCTATGATTTCCAATTTATTGATATACAGTTGCTCATAGTAGCCACTAACAATTCTTTGAATTTTCACAGTATCAGTTGTAATGTGTCATTTTTTCATTCTGATTTTATTTATTTAGATTTTCTCTCTTTTTTCTTAGTATGGCCAAATATTTTTCAATTTTGTTTAACTTTTCAAAAAAAAAAAAACTTTTTCTTTCACTGATCTTTTGTATTATTTTAATTTCAGTTTATTTCCACTCTAACCTTTATTATTTATTTTCTTCTACTAAGTTTGGGTTTGCTTTGCTCTTGCTTTTCTAGTTCTTTACGATGCATTGTTAGATTGTTTCCTTAATTTTTTTTTCTCTTTTTTAATGTAGGCACTTATAAATTTTCCTCTCAGTGCTGCTTTTGGTATATAACATACATTTTGGTATATTGCGTTTCTGTTTTCATTTGTTTCAAGAAAATTTTCAATTTCCTTCTTAATGTCTTCATTGACCCAATGATCGTTGAGGAGCATATTGCTTAATTTTCATGTACTAGTTAGTATAGTTTCCAAAATTCCTCTTGCTATTTATTTCTACTTTTATTCCATTGTGGTCATAGAAGGGGTTTACAATTATTTCAGTTGTTTTATGTGTTTTAATACTTGTTTTGTGACTGAGCCATATGGTCTATCCTTGAGAATGATCTATGTGCTGAAGAAAATAATGTGTATTCTGCAGCTGTTGGGAGATATGTTCTGTAAATATCTATTAGGTCCATTTAGTCTATATAGTGCAGATTAAGTCCCTAATGTTTATTGATTTTTTTTTCTTTTGGTCTGGAAGATCTGTCCAATGATGAAAGTGGGGTTTTGAGGTCTATGGCTTTATTGTATTGGGTCCTATCTCTGTCTTTAGCTCTAATAATATTTCCTTATTATTGTCTGGGTGTTCCAGTGATGGTTGCATATATATTTAAAATTGTCATATTATATATTTTGTGAATTTACCTCTTTGTCTTTATATAGTAAACTTGTTTGTGTCTTCTTATAGAAAAATCTCATCTTCAGATATGGGGTGTGTGGGACCCAGCATGAGCTTCCTCTCTGAAACATTTCCCTCATGTGTACTCCAGGCAGTTCGCTAGCCTAGTTTCAGGGCCCACAATGTTGAGGGGCTGTCTCTCTCATGACTAGAATTGCAGGAATCTGCAGTGGGAATGTGGACTGCCAGGTTCTCTCACTTACCTTTTCTCTTCACTGGGCAGCCTAAGGACTAGCTAACTCACTTTCTCTCTTTAATGCCTGAGTTTTCACTGTCATTTATCTGCTGAATTCTAGTGTTCTTTCTTAGATACTCTATTTGAAGTATAATTATCTACTCACTATTTTTGTTTTTTTCTTTGTGGAGCAGGTGAATGCTGGATGCCTCTAGTGAGCCATTTTGAATCTCTTATTATTCTGAATACATTTGAAACAATTTGAGTAAACAGACAAAATTGCTCATGGTTACACAGTAGGAGCCATGTTTGCTCATTGTATCAGAAACAAATATATAATTTTCATGCAGTATTAAAAAACTTTTATATATTATTATGATCTGTAAAATAATTGTTTTCATCAGATTACTGATATTATTTGATCTTGTTTCTTTGTCTTCAGTTATCTGCCACTATTTTCATATTATATAACATTTAAAAGTGTGAATTGCTAATTCAGGTTCCATGAGTTTGAATCCTGCCTTCTTGGTTTATTAGCTATGTGATTATTAGAAACATATAAACTTTATCAACATTAATTTTAATATATCTAAAATGAAAATCAAAATAATACAAATTCTATTATGAGATTTTGGGGATAATTAAGTGACCCAGAAAGTCATGTGACTAACAAACAATTGATGTTATTATTATTGTTTATCCCATGTATTATAATCTGAAGGTCCAGCTCTTTGTTAATGATTTTCTTTGGAGTTCCTACCAAAGAAATTTCAATCTTTTCCCCAAAAATAAATATTTTCCCCAAAAACAAATTATTGAACAATTTGCAATGTCATAAAGACATCAGTGGTTGGTTTTATATCCAAAAATTGTCACAGCTGTTAAATATATTGAGCAGGAATTTGTAGACAACTTAAAAAGGTTCATGATATAATGAACACAGTATTTGAACCCCTTCTTGGGGTTCACTCAGGATGGTGGCAGAAATATTAAAGGAAAATTATAGAATATAGTTACAAACCCTTTTGGAAGGCCTAAGGGTTTTTTATTACTTGACTGAAGGCAGCGTTGTCCCTTTTGTTAAATAGTTAGATAAACTACCTCCATTCCTTTGTCTTTACTCTAACTAGCTTGTTTACTCATGTAACCTTTGAAGCAGATGGTCCTCTTGCAGGGAGGTTAACCAGGGAGATTATCTCAACGCCTTCGTTGTTAAATCTATACTGAATAAATGTGAAGAAAGAGAACTGGTGGGTATTGGGTAGCTGTGATCACACTCTGTGGGACATGCATGACCCCCTACTCCACTCATTGACTATACTCTGTGTTTGAGTGCATTTATTTGTCACAGAATCAGGGTTTGCAGGAAAGACCCCCACAGTTGATGACCCCAATGTGAGCAACATCACATTTCCCTGCTGACTCAATTTGTATTAGTACTCTGTCCTTGTTGATAATCTTCTTAAGGGTGTGTCTGATATTCAATGCTCCTAAATGAAATACCTTAGAGTAAAACTACAAGAGTAAAACCTCTATACTAAGACAGACAGTTGAGGATATTGTAGTGAGATTCTCCAATCAACAATTTTAACAATCCTGAGGCTGGACCTTACTCTTAGGTTTACCTCTCAGAGATTAGTAATGAGGTCTTGACCAGAGGCAACACATACAAAGGCAGATTTAAACTTATATATTTCTTCTACTTCACTATTTTCTCTACTGTGCAGAGGTTAATATGGCTATATGGTTTTGTCTTGGAGTCTGAGTAGTGAAAGAGGGGAACAAGTATTGGGGTATAGGGAATATATGTATTTGGCCCTCTGTATCTGTGGGTCCCACATTTGCAGATTCAAACAAAAACAGTCGAGAAATATTTAAAAATAAAAATCATTTTAAAATACAACCAAAAACATAGTACAAATTTTAAAATACAGCATAACAACAAGTTCAATAGCATTTACATTGTGTTAGGTATTTTAAGTAATCTGGAAATGATTTGAAGTACAGTTAGCCCCTTGTATCCACTTTCTGCATCCATGTATTCAACCAACTACAGACTGAAAATATTGGGGAAAAAAACAATAAAAATAACAATACAACAATAAAAATAATACAGATAAAAATACAGTATAACCATTATTTAAATAACATTTGCATTGTATTAAGTAACATAAGTAATCTAGAGATGATTTAAAGTATACTGGAGAGTGTGTGTATGTTATTTGTAAGTACTACTCATTTTATAAAAGGTACCTGAGCACCCCTGAGTATCCTTGAGTGGGGGATGGGCTGAAATCAATTTCCCATGGATTTTGAAAGATGGTGATATTTTTAGATCTGCCTTTGTATGTGTTGTAATTGGATCTTTTGTGCTTTCTAGCCTTAGAACTTCTGGTTATAAGCCTGAATCTACACATAGTGATTAAAATAATTAATGCTATATAAGTTAGAGAGTTTAAAAATCTAAATATTTCTTTTTAAATCTGCAACATAAACCTCACCTGATTTATTCAGAAATATAAATGCATACATTTGACAACATCTCTTCTAAATTGTATCAGTTCAATACTTCAAATATTTTATCACAAATGTTTTATTATTCCACACTTTACATCTTGTCATATGCTAATTTTCTAACACTATTAAGAATATTATAACTATAAACTAAATGAATAAAATTATTAAAACATGATGAGTAATTTTCTTATGAATAATTATAAAAGAATTATTCGAAATAAATATCATCGATGATATCTTACAGAAAGCAAAAATCTATTTTAAAGACACAACACAGAATCTCAGAAATTCTTTATTCTCTACACATTCACTTGCTGCAGGAAACATTCTCTTTATACTTTCTGTTCTGTGAGAGGATCAGTAGGGCTCAAAGTTCATTGCCCTTGATTCCATAATTTATTTTTCAAATTCTCAGAAGTCAAAGATACATAAAGAAGTGTTTTTCTTACTTAATTCAGTGGTGCAAAACAGATTTATTCCACAATGCTAATTTTAACGTACCACTCTTAGAGACTCACATTTTTCATACAGTTATACTTTAATGCCAACATTTTAAGAGTAGCAAGTTTTATTTTAATAAAAATATACTATTTCTAGGTGGGGATATTTCCAAAGTCTGATAACAAGTGGTACGTATCAAGAGAAATTTCAAAAAAAAATATATGAAATTATGCTCATAACCAGTACAAGTTTATATCATGACATCAGTGAACATAATGCTTTTATACTGAGAGTAGTTAAAATTAACACATAAAAAATTATTTTCTGAATGTCAAGAAACAATTGTGATCAAATAAATACTATATAAAACTATTTTGTAAAAATGTAAACTTGCTTAAAAGTTGGTTAAAATTTACCTAGTTAACCTAGTCTAAAAATACAGTATTTCTTAGAAATAAATAAATATCCTTTATAAATTTCCTTATATTTATCTTTATGTTGTTTTCTTAATAGTGTGCAACAACAAAAAAACATTAACTACATTATAAGTATTAAAAAAGGCATTCTAATAGAAAATACTATTTTCAGTTTAGGAATATCCATGACATACAATTATTTTATTTTCAATACTACATATTTTATCTTTACAGAAGTTTTTATACTGTCTTCTTTATTAATACATAATACTTGTGTATATTTATAAGATATATATGGTATTTTGTTACATGCATATAGTGTTTAATGATCAGGGTGGCTAGGTTATCTGTCACCTTGACCATTTAGCACTTCTATTGAGAGCATTTTGGGTCCTCTCCTAGTTATTTTGAAATATACATACATTTCCATTAACTTTAGTGACCCTATTGTGGTATTGAACATTGGAACTTATTTTTTTAATCTAACTTTGTTTCTACTCATTATATTAATCTTTCTTCATTCACCTCCACCAACCCACACACACCCACACCCTTCCCAGACTCTAGTAACTACCATTCTACTCTCTATTCCAGAGATATCCAATCTTTTGGCATTCCTGGGACACAATGGAAGAAAACGAATTGTCTTGGGCCAGAAATCAAATACACTAATGATAGCTGATGAGCTAAACAAACAAAAACAAATCCCAAAAAATCTTATAATATTTTAAGAAAGTAAACAAATTTGTGTAGGGCCACATTCAAAGCCGTCCTGGGTTGCCTGAAGCCTGCAGGCCCCATGCAGCCCTTAGGCCCCAGGTTGGACAAGCTTGCTCTGCTCCAGAATCAACATTGTTTACCTTCCATATCTGAACAAGAACATGCAACATTTGCCTTTGTGTGCCTGGGTTATTTCGCTTAACATAACAGCCTCTAGTTTCATGCATGTTGCTGCAAATGACATGATTTTATTACTGCTATATCCAAATACTATTCAATTGTATATACAAACAACATGTTTCCTTTATCGTTTTGTCTATTGATGGACACTTACTTCAATTCCACTAAACCTTTGTAGTAATTTTGATGACAGCATAAATTAAACATTAAAGAACTGGAGGAACTTGTGCCTGAGTACAGGGCTGGAATGACAACACAAACCCATTAAGACCACACCTAGATTTTCTCAGACTCTACAGTCTGATCAAATAATACAAGCATTCTTACACATGCACCCTGTACCAGGGCCCACTTAAAATTAAGAAATTTTCTAAGACTCTAGAGAAAGCTTTCCAGATCCCAGGCCCTAGTTAAAGATTAGATACAGATAGAATGAAACACTCTTGCTTGTAGGTGCACTCCCACATGAAGGCATGGAGCTTAAAATACATACTAGCACTAGAATAAAAACTTGTAAATTTGAGTTGGTCTGATGAGTCACTCCAACCTTCCCCCCATAATAAGTTCCCTTCTTTTTCAGTGTGTCTGAATCTTGTTATTGGACCATGAGAACAAGCAGCTGGATTTCATTCTGTCCAGGTACAAATACACCAAATTAACATAAGTAGCATATAATATGGTACTGAATATGTTATATTTAATAACTAAAATCTTTAAAACATTACTTTTTTTTGTATTTTTAAATACCAAGAATTTATTTATTTATTTTGCTTGTGTTCATTTCCTTTTATAAGTACGTAAGAAACTTTTTACTCTCTGGGTCTTCATAAAATTGCAAGCCTTGGAGAGCATAATTGTCCTCTTAGATAATATTTGTGCAAAAAGTGTTTTGAGACATCTATACTCTGGATAAAACTAATTATTTAATACAGTACTTTTTTTTTAAAAGACATGCTTTTTTAACTTCCGTGAAGTTTATCTGTGGGCAATGATAATATATATGCATTTAAAATATACAATTGTAATAAATGAACATGATTCTTTTTCTTACTTTAAGTGGACTGGCATCTTTCCTGTATGTTTTCCATGTAATAACCTTCCCAAAAAGTTAAGTGCATTTAGGATACACCATATTTAATAACCTTAATGCCAGCTTCTCATATTCACTTCCTGAAATGATGCTTTTTTATACACAGCTTAAAGGCAAAAAAAGTTATTTAGAAGCTCCCACTAGGTAAATGAGTGTTTCACATAATTCAAAATTTATTTTTTATTAAACAGTAAATAAAAGCACAAAAGTAATTTTACCCGAATATTTAAAAAGTTATTCTATGTGTTGCAACGCTTACTACAACAAAAACATTTGCTTACTTTCATAGGATTCCTGGAAAGGGCATCTGTAATAACAATTCTCTTTAATAAATAAGTCTTTTTTGCGTCACATTCGTGCATGTCCTGAGTGTTCCAAGGCCTTCAGATTTAACTCTTATTTGTGCTAAAAGAAAAAATGCAAATGAAAACTATATAACAATTATCAGAAAAAATAAAGTATCATAATAAAATCAGTCAACTGTTTTTTTTTAAGAAACAAAAGTATAGAAAATACTTAACTATACATTTAGTTTTAGGAGAAATATTTTCTAATTAGATAGATTCATGAAATACAATATTAAGAATGGTAAAGATTATTATTTTACTGACTTTACCTACGAAAATGCCTTTGAGAAAATGTTCCTTTTCCTGGATCTTGCTTTAATTGGATAATTTTATGTAAGCTAATATTTGTGGTCTGATAATGCTTTCAGGGGAACCAATTATGTGCTTTTCTTCCAACAATATTGCAGTACTGCAGCTTTTTCTGGGGCCTTTTGTATCTTTTTTTGTTGTAAATATTAAGTTTTGCTCTTTGGGACAAAACATTGCTTCCTTGACTGTTATTACTGCTGATAGCTAGAAAGGATTACCAGTAGAACCCCTGTTTTAAAGAGAAAGAAAAAGATTGGGCTATAAATGATTATTTTTTGGTTCAAAATCTATCAAACTGAGTTTAACACTAGAGCACTGCAGGTAGCTTACTACAGAAAAATTTTTTTAAAATTTCTTATCACAAATAAAAACTTCTGCAAATCGCTTCTGTGAGTGTTAAATAGAGAGGATAGTTGATAAGGAAACCACTACTAAGCTTGCTCTGGTTTGTACATTAGTGTGTCTGATAAATGCAAAACAAATAACTATCTGAGAAAATTCTGTCTTCAGTATAATCCTCTAGAATACTCAAAGTACCAGCAAAATTATAAGACTACTGTCCAAGATAAGGTTCAGAATGAGCTTTCTGTATTCACATTTTATTCTGGATAGGACCTGAAACCCTGGGGCTGAAATGCAGATCTGGCTTCTATCAAGGATGAGATATATAAAACCTTTGCATCTATTCATATGTTTTGCAAATAAAGTAAGAGAAGCCTTTGATTAGGCAAAAATAAGAAATCACCATGTTTAGGTTATTATTTCAAAATCTTAAAAATGATTTTTTTAAAGATGTAAAAAGAAACAATTTAAGACAAAAAAATTTTTTTTAAATATAGGATGTAACTACTAGTTTTTGAAAAAAAAAAAACTACAGCAACAGTTGCAAATTAATTTTTTATGTCAGAACTTGAATAATGTTTAGAGAAATACAGCAATAAATCTCACATAATTGTTAATAATTTCATGAAAGAATCTTGGCCTGACAAATAAATGCATAAAAAGTGATTTTACATTGAAACTGTTTGAATTGTTTTAAAATTGTAACTATTTAAAAATTGTTACCATTTTAAATTTTCTTTTTGGTTAAATAAATTTGACTTCTTTCTCTATGAATCTTCTTTGAATATGCACTTCCTGAGAGAAGAAGTATTTACTCATTTACCATTTTTCTGTGAATTCAGTTTTTGTTCAGGAGCACACAAATAGAGCAATCCATATGCTTTGGGGTTAAATAAAACTGCTAATCTAGATTACCTTATTAAAGGCTTCTGGGAAAACAGAGAATGTATAACATAAAACAGTGTTCATTTCCTTGATTAGAGGCTAATCTTGTATTTTACAACCCTGAGTCACAGAGCCCCCACCTCTAAGAGCCAGAGGCGGGAAAATCAGAGACAAAGGCCCTATCTGGCCTGCCAGAGACAGGAAAGTTGAAACAAAGACACCTAGCCTGCCAGAGGCAGGAAGTCCCTCAATACCAATCATAGCTTAGAGTTTATAATATAATATAGAATTGCCTTTTTAGAATGATTTGATTCAAAATTATATTCTTCAAGTTTCAGTAAAAAGCAGCTCCATGATAATGTTTGAAAACATAGTCCCGTGTCTGAGATAATTATGGCCAATACATCTTTGATTACACTAGTCTGATCTCTTACCTTCAATCAGAAACAGAATGGGAGTGAAAAATCCTGAAATTGATTATAAACTGGGATATCAACTACCTCTCACTGATTAAAGTTTGTCAAATAGTTTGTATTTTAAAGGAAGAAAATATTATATATTATTTCTGGGTAGTTTGGAATATTTGGTAATAGATGAAGGCTCCCACCTTGAAAAACTAAAAATGTCAGACGACATATAGAAATCCCCTGTTCAAAAGCTGCAAAGAGTTTCTTAACAAGATCTGGAGGAGGAACATTACAGAAAAGGTAGAAATATTATGGAAAAGGAAGAAACTCACAGAAGGAAGCTTGCCTTGTGAAGTGACTTTTAGTCCCAGGCGTTTTTGCCAGTTCTACATATGGACAAGTAACAGATTCCTCTGCAAAGCTCAGAACATGGAAGAAGGCTGTAGTAGAGGGAGAGAGATATGTCTAGAGCTTTAATGGAGATTTGAATAGCTCAAGTTCCTGATTATTTTTCCCTCAAAATGTTTGACATATACTGAGGCTACCTGGACAGCCAAAAAGAAAAAAAAGAGAATGATTCTGAAAAATGGACCAAAGATTCTCTGTAATAACATGAAATGACAATGAAAAGTGGAGACTCACCAGATGAAAGCGCCTACAGAATTCAAAAGAATTTCTGTGAGAGAGATCCAGGGAGAACCGGAAGTAGAATTGTTATGGAAAAAAACAGGTTCTTGTCACATGACCAGGAAAGATTAAGCTCACAGACACACAATAGGGTGAGGAGTGGAAATTAAAGAAAAAACAACTCAGCAAATGAGGCGGAGTCCTGTGAACAGACTCTCAGCCTCACCAATTGAATCCCAGGTGACCACACAGGAACAGGAGAGGACAGTCTCCTCTCCCTGAAAATGACAGAAACTTCCCCGGCGGACTTCCTGAGGCCCCACCCCGTCCTCCGAGTGCACAGGTTGGCGTTATTCAGGAACAGTCAGTTGGGAAAGGGTGGGCTTCATATGGGAAGGTAGTTTGGTTTTCAGCCTTCAGGCTATTTTAGGCTTGAAGGCAGGGTTTTGCCAGGGGACCTTTGGCTGCCTCCTGTCTCTATCAGAGTGAGCCTTAACAGTGAAACAAACCGCCATTGCAAAAGTATAACTGAGACAATTATTACAGCAAAAGAGATCTGACCTAACTGACTCCATCTTTCTTCTAACTTCCAAGCTGTCCTAGTTTATTCCTGGGCACAGGCTGAACTGTCTTTGGGAGGAACTTAGTTTATAGTCTATTGTTTCAAACAAAGGCAACAGCCGTTTCCAAAAACAAACCCCCTTCTTTCCTGGGGACTAGGCTGTCTTTGTAGGACCAACAAATTAGCTACAGGATTAAGAAATTACGGTTTAGGGGCCATGCAGCTTCCAATGCAAGAGTCTGAACTTCCCCAAATTGCTCCTGGGAATAACATCACTGTTGTAAAGCCTAAGGTTAATGCTTTCCATATTTTGCAGACCATGCATTCTGATGCACCTGCTGACACCACCCAGATCAGAAATCTGGTTCAACCGGTTCTATGACCCCACTCGGGAACAATCAGCAAGAAAAATCTCACTTCAACCAAGCTATGATTCCGTCTCCACCCAACCAATCAGCACTCTCCACTTCCTCACCTACTACCTGCCAAATTATCCTTAAACACTCTGACCACCAAATGCTCAGGGAGACTGATTTGAGTAACAATAAAACTCAGATATCCTATACAGCCTATCTCCAGGACAGTTAAACTGTATTGCAATTCCCCTGTCCTGATAAATCAGTTCTGTTTAGGCAATGCGTGAGATAAAACTGTTGGACATTTACAATGGGGCATGTATCCAGCTTGTTCTTCCAGCCTTCCTGATAGGATTATGGTGATCAGCTATTATTGTGTCTAGGTATAAAGCAGAATGAGTTCTGTGGAGCAGGACATTTTAAAAAATATGTGATGCTGGGTGCAGTAGGTCATGCCTATTATAATTCCAGCACTGTGGGAGGCCGAGGTGGGTTTACCTGAGGTCAGGAGTTCAAGACCATCCTGGCCAACATAATGAAACCATGGCTGTACTAAAAATACAACAATTCACTGGGCATGGTGGTGGATGTCTGTAATCTCAGCTACTTAGGAGGCTGAGGCAGGAGGGAGGGGAAAGTTGAACTTGGGAGGGGGAAGTTGCAGTAAGCTGAGATCACACCATTGTACTCCAGCCTGGGTGACAGAGAGTGACTCTGTCCCAAATAAATACATAAATAAATAAATAAATAAATAAATAATATATGATGGCTGTCAGAAGATACAAAATTTATATAAACACTGAAAACAGGACAACATCTCTAATAATTACGAAAATAAAAGACCCACAGATGATCCAAATATTGTAGTTATCTGAAAAAAAAATAATCTCTTAATATTAAGTTTAAGAAAATGGATACAAAGATAGGAAAATAGAATAAAAAATGAAGAATTTTAATAGAAGATATGAACTTTAAAAAATCATTCATATAGGAATACTGCAACTTAATGATTGTACATAAATATAGTGTATAAACTATGGGGGGCATCAATTCTTGGCCTCCTGAAAGTTCATTGAAAATTACTGACACAAGTCAGATTGACTACTAGGAGGAAATTCATACAAATTTGTTTAATGTGTGTACACGGGAGCCTTCAGAATGAAGACTGCAACCTCCCAACAAAATATAGAACTTATATAACATCATGAGGTTATAGAAAGAAGTGGGCTCAGAGGATGGCCAAAAACAAGTTTGAGTTTCAAGACAGATTATTGGGCGGGAGAAAGGAAGAGGCCTGACTAGTAAAGGTTTCCTTGTTATGTAGATGAAGCTTCATAGGTACCAGCTTTCAAAGATAATAGAGGTTATTTTCCGTTATTTTCTTTTCAGACTTTCAAAGATGTCATATGCTTAATTTCTCCTAGATCCTGGAAAGGTGGAAAGGGAAAGTCTGGTTGCATTAATGGGGATTTCCTACAGATATAAATTTCCTCCATCTCAGTCTTCTGGTCCTGTGGCAGCCATTTAAAAACATTTCAGAGCAAAATATATTTCTTTCTTTCTATGTATATGAAGTTTTATATACATATGTAGTTATACAAACCTCATTATTAGATTTTCATAGCAGATGAAAAGTAGCATAATACATGACTAATGAATAGGAAGATATGTAAATAGAAAATAGCCAAGTAGACACACTCAGAAAAGACAGAATAAAAATAATAAAAGAGTCTTAGAAACAAATGGGGAAAAACATAAGATATATGAAATGACAGTCCTAAAGAGAGAAAAAGAAATGGAGAGAACATTGCAGAAGTAATAAACAAGTGATTGTTAAGAAATTTCCCAAATTCATTAGACATTCATTCACAGACTTAGTAATTTCTGTGAAATCCACAAATGAAACATAAATAAAAAACTATGAGGAATATCTTAATAGACTTTTGATTTGTTGTAAAATCATAGACAAAAACCTTAAAACCAGAGTGAAGGGTAAATAGTGTAAAACTGGGTAGGTGGAAGGAAAGAAAGTTTATTCAAGTTCTGGCAGCTTGGAAGACAACTAGACTCAAGTTTCAAAAAGCCATCTCAAATTCTCAGGCTAGCTAAAGGGATTTTAAGGAGAAGATGGGATGGAAATTATATGCAGGTGTGGTGCTGGGCACAGGTCTGCTTGTAGTTTTTAATGGATATTCCTAGTAATGAATTATCCAGTGGTTTAATTGACATCATCTGAGCAGGGATCAGGTCATGGATTAACTATACACTGATTTATTCTCAGAAGGAAGAAAATTGCAGCTGTGATCTCTGCTTCATGCCTAAATTGTTTCAAGATTAGCCTTTGAAATGCCCAAACAGAGTCGTTAGATATATGTGTAGCAAGAAACAAAGCAAGGGAGGCTGTATTTTTAGACTAAGCTAGCAAATTGGCACTGCTAGTTAAAAACTCCCCACTGTCAATGTTCATTCCATTTCTATGGGATATCAGGGTGTTGACTTCATTAGGACTACTTCCTGCTTTCTAGCAGTGTCTCTAGAGGCCTGAAGAATGAAATTTATTTACAGGAGCTGGAAATGCTCCTGTGTTCCTGGGATCGAAGAGGTACTATGAAGTATCACTGCATGGAGAGTTAAGAATTTCTGGGAAAAGCTAGCCTGTAAACCCATGTATGTTGCAGAGCAGCAGTATACCTGCTTTTACAAAGCAAAGAAGTATACCTGTTTTTACAATTATATTTAGAATTATAAGTAATTGTTTCCACCAGGAGGACCTTGACCCAAACCATTATGATAATTACTGGTTCAGTGACATCATAGAATCATCCATAGCATTAGTTAGTACATGTCCTGAAGCGCTGAGGAGATATTTTTTGAATTATCTGGAATATGCATACAGCATTCAGTTTTTTTTTTTTTCTGGAATACACACACAGCATTCAGTGTTTTTGTTTTTGTTTTTGTTTTTTTCTTTTTTCTGTTCACTGCAGTCTCTAAAATGACAATCTAAAGGTTGCAGGAAGAGGCAAGTCACAGATTTTTCTTTAGAAATTTCTAGACCCATAATAGTTTTATTTTTATTTTTAATCTGGGAATAGTGTGGTGTTAGTTACAAAATATTTGACGCTTTTATCAATAAGAAAGTCATCAAGTTTGTTCCCCACTGCCATTTGTACTTAGAGCTTGTATGGAAATATGATGACAGGCTGTCTAAAAGTACCTATTCAGCAGGTTACAGGAGGAGCTACGAATAGTTATGATGGTGGTCCTGGCAGATGTGTATTGAATAAACATGTATGTAACATATGACCCAGCTTATCTGGGGGATGGAGACTGTATATAATAACATATAATATAGCTGAACTATAATACAGTTATATGTATATAATAACTGTAATACAGTTAACATTTAACTGTATTACAATTAGTACCTAGTAGAGGTCTTTTAAGGACACAAAGACACTGAAGTATACAATTTATGTAAACTGGTCAGGATTAGCCCATTATTGGTGGTCCTTTTATCAGGAGAAAGTTACTGAAATCCATCTTTTGTCTAATTAAAGCCACAGTTATGGCTGGTGGAAAGGGGATGGGGATCAGTTTAGTCAGCCTCTGATGGAGTTATAAATGGTTTCAATATAGCTTATCTTGAGACCAATGCTCCTTTAGTTGATACGAAAAAAACAAAACACAAAAAACAAAAAAACTTTGTGGCAATTAAACATAGTTAAGTTTTGAAGTGTCAGAGTATGATACTTGACCCTTGCGTGGTGCATTCTCAGGTCCTGTTTATAATTTGTTATCTTATTTTCATAAAGAACCTATTTTGTCAGTCCTATGATCTCAATTTTAACCTCAATGCTAGTCAGTTGTTGTGTTTAAACTATAAAAAGTAAGGGGTATACTGAGGTATGTCTGGCCTCCTTCCCACGATGGCGCTATCATGGCCAGGAACTAAGATTTTAGGTTGGTTTGTTTGCTTTTCTCTCTTGGGGTAAGTTCCTTGACCAAGTTGGGGATGGGAGTTCCATTCTGTTGGTGGGGGGCTTAGGATTTTATTTTTTAGTTTATTTTCTTTCTTCTTCGGTCAAAATATGTCAGAGACAACATTTTTTGACCCATATTGTCAGGGTGCTGTGGCTGCCTGCTCTATCTTGTCCCTAAGGAGGATGCCTATGGCTAAGGGAAGTAGGGCCAAAATAATTATAGCCAGTTAAACATTATAAGCCTGACAGAAGTGGAAACTGGCAGGCACTCATAAACCCTTTAAACCTTTTCTACAACATGAGAGTCAAAATGCAAGGTTAAAAAATTGACATCCATAAGCAGTACGTGTTGAGTCATCTGCTGTTTAGGTGTCTGTGTGCCCATCTTTGATATGGAGGGTCTGAACTAATTATCTCTTTCAAAACCAGCTCTGACATGCTTATGTGCTTACTTCTTTTGCTATAGTAACTGGGCTAAGAAGGAGGTTGTTTATTGTTATGAGTATAGCAGAATACATGACTCTTAGCAGCTACATAAGAGATTTTCTGATTACATTGAAAAATGTAGATAAAAGTCCAAGAGTACAGAATCAAGTTATACTAGAGAAAATATTGTTTTTTCCATTTTGTTTAGATCTTTAATATAAAATATTTCAGCATCAGGCCATAACAGTAGTTAGAATCATAGGGGAAAAAAATTACAGAAGATGACTGATAAAAAAGTTGAGGGAATGAGTCATTTTAGGCCTTCTCAAAGACAGAAAAAGCTGAAAGCAGCAAAATTTGAACTTCTGAGATGTGAATCTGAGAAGTTTTCAAATAAATAAAACAGTTTATAGAATTAAAAATAAAAACATCTTATAATTTTATTAAGAGAAACTCAATACCTTAAGAAAACTTTGTTTTAACAGAGGATCAATCATTAAAAAATTATTATATAAATATATGTATTTAAAAATTATAGCCAACCTAATTATGTACATAACTGTTTAAACATTTCTTTTTTATAACTTTTAAAGTCCATAATTTGTATTAACCTTTAAATAATTTTTAAACTTTTAAAATAAAAACATAATTTTATATGTTTTTATAATTTCATGTTGAAAACAATTTTTTAACCACTTTTAATGCCTATGAACATAAGATGTTCCCCTAAGTAAGTACCTTAACGTTAAGCAGACAGCTTTTGCTGATAACTGAGAGGATTGAGCTGTTTTCATTAAACCAATGATCTTAAATTAGTCTTAGTCTTAATTTCGTCATGGGTTTGTAGCTATAATCTTCTTAATCAGCCAGAATACAACCCAATGGGCTCTTAGGTAGAATAAAAATTGAGCTGCATATTTTGAGGGTAGGGAACAACGGAGCACAAACACACCAAATAAAACAAGAGTGCTACCAAACACAGTCCTCAAAGAGGGAGACTGGAAAGTTAAAAAATCTTATCTCAAACCAGTCGGTACTGCAAACAACATATGTTACCGAGTCTGTCCCGCAGACTCTGGGCAAGTGAGGGATGAACGGAGTACGCAGACACAAGTATTTTGCCTGTGAGCATGGTTAGGGGACCACATGGTTTAGCACTGCAGAGGAGAAACTGCAGCCCTGTTAAGCCGGAGATGCTTGCATTTATTTAGTACAGATTTAATGACAAAGGCCTGGAGCAAACACCATTTGTGGGTCATTAACATTGTCGACCTCCAAGTAGGGGACAGTCCTGCATACAGATCATCAAAGGTTAGTTTCCGGAGAAATAGGTAAACAAACTTATCTAGATAAATGTCTTTGTAATCCCTCATCATCTGTCCTCTGCCATTAGCTCAATGTAAGAGGAATAGGCTGTCTTCGGCCATAACTCTTTCCCTAAGCTTTTGCAAAACCTCCCAGCCTTCCAAGAAGGTTTGCATCTTTCCTATAATTTTTCCCACCACACAGACCAATCTCCTGCATCTCCCCCTTTTCTGTTTTTTTCCATCAAATTTTCTTGATTGAAGAGTACGGATGTGTGCAGCAACAGGTTTGTCAGGTGCAGCGGTTATAACTTGTGTTCCTGCTGTGCATCCTAGAATTAGTAAACGATTTAAGACAAACATAAGTATAGACAGTAATGTTATTTTCCAATCAAGGAGTGACCTGTAGTGTTATCTGGCACCTTAGTCCAATGTGTACCATTAATGAGGGACCCCCACTGGTGGTATGTCAATCCCTCCTAGCCAAGCAGTCAGGTTGTTAGAGGCTGGGAAGGGAATGTCTGCCTAAATAACAGGACAAAAAAAAAAGGTAGATCTAAGAGATGACCCCAACAGACTGTAGCAGGTATGGGTTGCAGGTAGAGTGAGAGAATAAGAAAGGTTAATACCTTATGAGATTTGCAATGTACAACAGAGAGCATAGCAAGGAACAAGTTGTCTGGAGTGAATGGTATCTGTGTCTAGAGCAGGATTTGCTCAGCTCCTGAGTTGTCTTTGTCAGCACTCCCCAGGTAATGGCCGGGGCTTGTGTTGTCTGAGGAGGCTGCATTATCTGGGGCTGTGAGACCCTCAGGATCATTTTCTTCATTTCTGTTACTGGGTTGGGTCCTAGCCACACCATGGTATGATTTGATGTGTGGTGCTGGAATCCAAAGAGGGCCTGAGAGGGTGTGAACACAGGCATATCCTCTTCCCCATATTAGCAAATTGTTTGGACCACACCATATATTACTATTCACATCTTTCCATAAAACTGTGGGTTTTATGTCTTGAGAGGTTTTAGCAAAGTGCCTTTCTATAGCTGATTAAAATTTATCATTTAAATTTAAGAAATTAAGGTAAATAAGGCTTGTGCTCGTAGTGTTGCAGGGTCCTTACTCGTATTCCCCCTTTTTTTATTTTCTGAGCATATTTTTAAGGGTGGAGTGGGTACGTGCCACTATGGCCTGTTCTTGGGGGTTATAGGGGATGCCTGTGGAATGCTGGATGTTTCATTTGTGACAAAATTGTTCAAATTGTTAGCTGGCATAAACTGGGTCATCATTAGTTTTAATTTTTGTAGGCTGCCCCATAAACACAAAAGTTAAAGATGTTTAATAACATATTGGGTGGACTCTCCGGGAAGAGCATGTACTCTAATTAGGTGAGAATTGGTATCAACAGATAAATGCACCTATCTTAGTTTTCCAAATTCAGGGTCTTGTGTAACATCTGTTTGCCATAACTGATTAGGCTCTAGTCCTCTAGTGTTAACACCTATAGAAGGAGGATATGTGCCTGTGAGCTGGCAATCAGAGCATTGCAGGATAATTTGTTTGGCTAGTCTCTGGGTAAGTTGAAATTGTTTAGTTAAGTCTCCAATTTTGGTGGAAAAAGTGATGTCATTGGGTGGCTTGGTCAAACAGTGATGTAATAACTTACAGGTCTGCTTGATCATTGCCATAAGCCAGTGGGCCAGGTCGTGAGCTGTGGGCTCAAATATGTGTGATAAAAATAGGATGTGTTCGTAGATCTATCAATTGCAGAAGTTGAAGAAAAGGGGCACACAGGGTGGGCTCAAGGGTACACTTAATGAGGGCTGTCTCAAGGTTCTGAAGCAAATAAACAGAGTCAGCAGAATCACTAACAATATTGATGGGTTGAGCAGAAAATGTTTCCAGGGCCAATGTTAAGACTCCAACCTTGGCTCTCTGAGTGCTAGTAAATCCAAAATGAGTGAGAAAATTACGCAGTTCCCACCAAATAGCTGCTTTTCCTATTTTACCAGAGCCATCAGTAAAAAGTGTTAAAGCGTTAGGTATAGGGGAGTGAACTACTTTTGTAGGCACAATTGCAGGAGTACAAGATAAGAACTGAAGTAGTTTGTCAGTAGAAAGGGCATGCTCTATATGGCCTGCATAATGAGAGAGTGCTATCTGAAGATCTAGATATAGAGCCAATACTGCTTCAAACTGCTTTTTACTCAAAGGAATTCTTATGACATCAGAGTCATAACTTAGCAACAGATTGCATCATCTGTGGTCTGTATAGATAACTTTACTAACTAGATGGATATAGGGATATAGTGTTTTAGTCCTAGTATTTGAACAAAAAACCCATTCCAGGAAGCATATCCATGGGGCCATGTGTCCTATTGATCTTTTTGGGGAATGTTTAGTAGGAAAAACAAACAACTGAACTGAATACTGTAGGTCTATGTGATCTAGTTGCCTCTGAGAAATAGCTTGCTCTATTTCAATATCCCTTTTTGCTACAGGAGTTAAATACCTGAGAGAATCTAGGGCTGTATTGCCTCTTAAGGTAGAAAACAGGTTTTATAATTTATCTGTAGTTATGCTCAAAGTGGGGTGAAGCCAGTTAATATCACCCAGTAATATTTGATAATTATTTAAGTTATGTAGGTTGCTAGTCTTTAATTTAATCTTCTGGGGTCTTACTGACCAGAAAGTTAGTATGGATCCAAGGTATTTCCAAGGAAAGGGCATTTGTACTTTTTCAGGTGCTATGATTAAACTTCTTAACTGTGTATTCCTTGGGACAGAGGCATAGAAACTTAGAAGTACTGGCTCAGTTGGGACTGCTAATAAAATAACATCAATAAAATGAATAATCTTGCAATTAGGAAATTTTTTTCTGCTGGGGAGCAAAGCCAGATTTACATGATGCTGACACATGGTAGGACTGTTCAACATTCCTTGAGAAAGCACTTTCCAGTGAAATCTACCAGCTGGACTTTCATTATCGATAGCTGGTATTATAAACGCAAATTATTCTCTGTAGTGTTCTGCCAGGAGAATAGTATAAAAGCAGTCTTTTAAGTCAACGGTGACTGTAGGCCAATTTTGAGAGATCACTGTGAGGGAAGGGAGTCCCTGTTGAAGGGGCCCCATAGGTTGCAGATCAGCATTAATAGCCCATAAATCATGCAAAATCTCCATTTGCCAGACCTTTTGGGAATGACCGAAATGGGCAAATTTCAAGGGTTGTTTGATGATTCTATATGGCTTTTAAGTGCCCCTCAACTAATTCATGGGCTCATTGCAATTTCTCTCCATTTAAAGGCTACTGTTCTATCAAAATAGGATTTTGAAAGAAACACATTAGGGGTAGGCAAGGAATAACAATAGCCATTATTAGAAAAGGTTTTGCTGTTCACACATTCATCACATTTTGCCTCCAGAGGAGGTACTGACTGCCATCTAAAGTTGTTTTAGCACCAGCCAGTCCCACAGGGTCATATGGTTGTCTGCTACGGTCCCAATTAATCCTTTCACAAACGGGCTAGCGGCTTCATTTTCTCTAACACTTTTTCTTACCTCTTTATAAGCGTCAAAAGAAATGAGTTCACATACCTGATTGCCTTGTCAATTTTCCCTCGCTGGGCAGGCCAAGAGCTCCCCTTCTGATGCCGCTTTTCCAAGACAGGATTCCATAGCTGTAGTGTATCTTTTGTCATTTATCCAATTCACTGTGGGAGGAGGCTCAGGAGAAACCTTTTTCCTCTGGGGCACTTTCACTGGGTAACGGTGGGGCTGAGGCAGAAGGAGGAGTGGTAAGGTAGGCAACACTTCCTCCTCCCTTCCATTTTTAGGCTCTTCTGTGCAGAGCAGGACCAAAGCCTTGACTAAGGGACATAACATTAAAGATGTTACTGGGACCCCTTGCCCTTTGCATGATATTATTTAAGACTTCTCCTCTTTTCCAGAGCTCTACATCTAGCGTGCCTTCTTCTGGGAACCATGCGTTACGGGAAACACCAGTTTTCGTTGAGTCTCTTATGTGAGCCTGTGAAACCAAGGCTCTACTAGCTTTACGCAGCTGTTTCAATACTTTTATATACTGTTTTTGTTGAGCTGATACCTGTTGTCCCATGATGAAACCCTAGCTTGAAGAATTCCCTCAAATTTGGAAATCTCAAGCAGGCACCAATGACTTACTGACTTACTGACAGCACAGTTTCCTCACCTTTGTTTTCCAGGGTTCTGTCGCGATGCATTACAGCAATCCTCACACAGGGCACACCAGCTGCCGAGTCTGTCCCACAGACTCTGGCCAAGCGATGAATGAACAGAGTGTACAGACGCAGATATTTTGCCTGTGAGTGCAGCTGGGGGACCACACAGCTTACCGCTGGTGACAAGAAAGTGTGGCCCAATAAGCTGGAGATGCTCACATTTATTTAGTACAGATTTAATGACAAAGGCCTAGAGAAAACACCATTTGTGGGTCATTAACATTGTCAACCCCCAGTAGGGAGCAGTCCTGTGCACAGATGATCAAAGTTGGTTTCCAGAGAAATAGGTAAACAAATTTATCTAGATAAATTCTTTTGCACTCCCTTGTTATCTGTCTTCTGCCATTAGCTCAAGGTAAAAAGAGTAAGTGGCCTTCAGCCATAATCATTTCCCAAAGCTTTTGCAAAACCTCCCAGCCTTCCAAGAAGGTTTGTGTCTTTTCTATAATTTTTCCAACCACCCTGACTGATATCCTACAATATGTTAGATCCAAATGCACAGAACCAAAATGGCACAGACAGAGGATTTCTTGTGTGCATATCGTTTAGCTTAAGCAGTCCTGAAGCTCGTCAGCTTCCCAATTATCATATTCCCTGCACCAATGAAGTGTTGCAGGCCACTGATGCCACAATGGAGAAAGAATAGAGGATACCTGAGATAAAGAGTTCTTGGCATCTCCTGAGATGTCTTAAGAATCCCAGCTTGAGGGTAAGCTATTCATGAGCAGTTGTCACTCTGCCCATAGTGTGAACAGGTAAGCCCTGATACTGCCTTGGCTAATTACTCCATCTGTTTGAACCAGAGAGGCTGGATGCCTGAGGCCTATCACCCTGTGCTGAATGCTAGATAATTATAACTAAACTCAGTTTCAGCTGCTCCCTGCTTGATGAAAGAAAGCAGGTTTATTTATGTGCTAGCAACTTTGGAGATGGCCAGACTCAAGTGTCAAAAAGCCATTTCAGATTCTCAAGCTGGCTAAAGCGATTGTAAGGGGACAGATGTCATGGAAACTACATGCAGAAGTGGTGCAGGGTGCAGGTCAGCTTGTTTTCCACTGATGATCCTGAGTACTGGACCATTTGCTGGCCTAGCTGGCAGCATCTCAGTAGGGATCTGGTTATGAATTAACTGTGTACCAGTTTCTTCTCATAAGGGAGAAAACTGAAACTGTGATCTTCACTTCATGCTTGGATTGTTTAAAGATTAGCCTTTGGAATTGTCAAGCATACAGGTAGTAAATACATGTGTAGCAAGAAACAAAGTTGGGGGGTTTACTTTTAGACTAAGAAAGCCAATTGGCTATACCCTTTATAACTTAATCTAGGAAAACAAAGGAAAAAAACACTAATGACAAAAATTTGTTATGAAAATGGACATAATGACAGACCCTACTAACATTAAACAGAAAGAAAATATTATAAACAATATTATACTAATAATTTGATGTATTGCCAATATTGTCATAAATAAAAATCGGAAAAATTTTTGAAGTAAAATGACTAAAACTAACCAAAAAACAGTTAAAAATATTGCAGAAAATAAAAATCAATGGATAATGTAAAATGTTCTCTCAAAGAAAACCAAAAGCCCATGTATATTCACTGTTGAATGCTTTCACATTTTAAAATATATATAATTAAATATAAGCTTATATAAACTCATTAATAAAATAGAAAATAGGGAATGATTTACACCTTACCTTAGAAAGACAGGATAACATTTCTTTAAACAATAGACAAGGATATGATGAGAAAATCAATTATCACCCAAATCTTTCATAAAAATAAATGACAATTTAAAAAATAGCAAATCAAATGCACTGATGTATGAAAAAGAATAATCATTATTAACAAATAGGATATATTCCAGGAATTCTCATGTAATTTATCACATAAAAAAATGAGAGAGAAAAAAGTAGTTCCCAGCAGAAATTATTCTGGCATAGTCTATCAGTGAGGCCTTGCTTGGTGTTGTTAGAAGCTGGCCTGGTAGACACAGGCTTTTGTGATCTCTTCTTTAACGTAGAAATTTCACAGAATACTAAGATCAGACAAGACAACTCTGTGACTGTCAGGTCACATATTGGTGCAGGGAATATGATAAGAAAAAAATAAGACTGTTTACAATCACTTCTGAACACAAACAAAATCATGAACATTTGCCCAAATCCCAAAAATGATCCCCCATTTCTGTATGTTGATTAATATGAATGACAGCTGCCACTTTCTCAATCACAACTTTAGTCTTAGTTCATTTTCTTAGATGTTCTGTTATGATCATTCTCAAGCTGCTAAAAACCCTAAGGAAGTCTTTGTCATATAATGATCATTGTTGTGTTTATCAGACTCTACGATTATCTGTTATACAAGGTGATGTGTCATGAAAACTATATGGTAATATCTCATTATTGTAAAGTAAATGTACTTCTTCAAGGACACTTTACAGTGCCTTTTAATATCTCTAAGTAAACTTTTTTTCTTTATACAGTAAAATAATTTAGTTCATCAAACTAGTTGGTATTTTAAGATGTTTAATATACTCTCTAGGGTTTTATTTGTTCCTATTAAAGATATTGATAAATTTAATCATTTCAGCTTGGATTCGTCAGCTTTAAGATAGTTACATTAATGCTTGTTCTCCACCAAGTACCAGGGACAATGTGAAGAATAATTAAATTAAAAATGTGGAGTTTCTTGCATAAAAATCACTTACTAGTGTAATGTTTGGCATCATTGGTATGTTAACGCTAGGAAGAAGCATTTCTTGATATAGTTGCTTTAAATGATTTATCTCAATGTGCCCATTTGTGATTCTGATAAGACTTGGACAGCAGGACAGGTAATATAACACACTAAAGTATCTGGAAGTAGACCAAACTGTAAGTGAAGGAAATTGTCTATTCTTATGGATGACATTTTATGTTTTATATATAAGTGAAGCACTCAAGAAACATTGACACGGTCCTAGGATATTTTAAAAGTATAGATTAATCTATAAAATACCACTTCTGGATTAAAAATTCCAAGCCAAACAAAACTGCACTTTAGGTTTCCATTTTAAAACTGTAATAGAAAAGAAGATAGACTTTTAAAATAATGGACACAAATAAAACTGCACTTTTAAGTACTTATCCTCTTAAGCTTGCAACACATATCATCATTCACAGGAAGAGAAAAAAGCCATTTTTAACCAACATTGAGTCACTTACTCAACACTCCCTTTGCTGATATATGCCTGGAAATTTAAAACAATAACCATTTTCCTGAAAATGTCGTGTTAACCTCAGGATATTATGCATCTTTTTTACAAAAAAGAGGATAAATAGTATTATAAAAGACTAAATCAAAAAGTGTTGGAATTCTAATTATTTTTAATGTAACGTTTTTCTAACGTTACACTGATCAGTAATTGTGAATATATATTTTGTAAGCACTAAATGCAAAAGAGAATAAAGCACTAATAGTTTCATATTTTTGCTTTTTTCTCTAAGTTTAAAATGTTTGAGGATAGTCATCAAGACTGACAATTTGTTTGCCTGTGTGTGTATGTATGTGCACTTGGTCCCAAACAAATCTGAATGCATAACCAGAAGTTTAACATCTCAATTAAAGAAATCATTTAAAAATGCTATAGCAAGATTTATTGGCTCCAGTTGTGCTATTATTTTTATTTATTCCTGACAGTTTTTCTCTCACATTTTTTTGTTAGCTTTAATTAAGTTTTCTCCTTAGATCTGAAATAAAACAAAAAAAAATGCAGGCTCAATAAATGTTCTTAGAGCACACAAAATTTGATCAGTTACTACCTAGTGTCTATGCTTCAATGACACTGAAGTTATTCTGCCTGGTTAGTAATTAGTAGGCCAAAAATATGGGTTGATTGCTTGAGTGCAATGATTCTCAAACTTCTTGTGACTATAAGAACTTTCCGAAACACTTACCAAAACTGCAGGCTCAGTGCTTTCACAATAGAGAATAAAACAGACATTAAGGAGGCAATGTCTGGGAATCTATATTAAAAAAATTCTCAGCATGACCTAAGGGTGTGATAAAAATGTGACAATCCAGACCCGCTAATTAAGATCCTGTGTGTTAATAAGATATCCAGGTAAATCATACACACATTAAAGTTTAAGAAACATTTCTTGATCATATTCTTTCACTAATTTTAGATGAATGAAACTTTTTTGATTATTTTTATGCCTAAAGTACCTTCATTACCTGTATACTTTATATGAAATAACATGATGCAGAATATCTAGTTCAAACTTATCATCAGGAGACTAAGACCCAGATACAGATTTTGATAATCAAATGGGTCTTGATATCATCTCCTACTCTTATTATCTTCAAAGTTGTTTGTCCTTACAAAACTCTCTTTCCTAGTATAAATATTCAAGGAAATCCACAACTTGATATCCATTGCTATTTTTAGAAAACTTCTAATATTTCATTTATATTCATTCCTTTTTCTATTTCCTATATACTCTTTCCTATGGTTCCTATTTGTTCACTAATTGAGACACTAATTTTCACTCTGATAACATATTAAACTCTTTCACTAATAGCCAATTTAGATCACTCCCATTTAAAATCAGTATCACACATGTCAGTCTTTGATTACTAAGGTTATACCATAAAGACAGAAGAGCATAGCCCTATCAACAGTCATCAGATTAAATCCTGCAAACCTTTCAAAGTTATTCAGTTATGATTTTCTCCCTAGTGCATTCTCTAGTGATTCAGCCATGAAGGGATTCCTGTGTCCTTCCCGGAATCACCTTTGGCAACACTTACGGTAGTTGTCTGTTGCTGCTGTAACAAATCAGCACTACTTCTGCAACTTAAAACAACACAACATTTTTTTCTTTAAGTACGAGAGGTCCAAAGCCTAAAATCAATGTGCCAGCAGCGTTGTGTTTTCCTTGAAAGGCTTTGTTAGAGAATGTTTCCTTGCCTTTTCCAGATTCTAGAGGCTGTAGTCTCTCTCTCAAATCACTCTAACTTCTTTCTCTCATCACACTGTCTGATCCTTCAGTCTCCTCTTTTAAAGACCCTTGGTATTATGTTGGCTTTCTCTGGATAATCCATTATAATCTTCCCATCTCAAAATCCTGAATTTAATAACGTTTGCAAATATCCTTTTGCCATATACGATAATATGTTTACAGGTCCAGGTGAGACATCTTTTGGGGGATCATTATTCAGTCTACCACAATGTTCTATACCTATTGTAATATTGATTACTGATAATGTATCAGAACTAATTGGTCTTTATTAGGAAGAAAGAGAAAAAAAGACTGAAAAGAGAGACACACATAAAAAGAGATCCAGTCAGAAAATTAAATTTAATATAAGTAAAGAAAATGTTATTTTAAGTGGATTGCTATTGACAATTAAATGGAATTTAAAGACTTCAGTTTTCTGAAGTGTGAATTTCCTGTTAGGTTAACATGCTCTAGTTGGAATGAATTATTTCTCTGCCCAGAACTTTTTTGGTTCTGGAAAAAGAAAAAAAGAAAAAACAATAGCAGCCTTCTTTTTTTTTTTTTTAATTTAGTTAAACTACTCAACCCTGATCCAGTATTTATTTGCAAAATGCAGCTGTAATTCTAACCACGGTAATTACTTAAATGTAGGTGATCAAACATGACTGATCACAATATCCCAATATTCTTGAGCAGTAGCTGAGAAAAAGTTTACTTATGGTGGCATTTACATGGTGCAGATTTTGGGGCAATCATTTCACCTGACAGAAGAAAACAGTGAACTCTTCGAACTGAAGGTACTCTCAAAGCCCCTTGGCCCCAGAGACAGGTAGGCATAGCTGACATTGAGAATGAAGATTATCGCTACTCTACATTCATGGAACTGCTAGACTAGTCACTATGCGGTTGAATTTCAGTACTTGATTGCTTTTGCTAGCTTAGGCACCTATGAAGCATAAACAAGTCATAGCCAATAATCTGTGGGTAAGACTAGCTACAGTGATGGCAACCAGATGTCCAATGGATAGGGGAAAAAAGTTTTGAAAATCTGTCACTCTTTTAACACCAAGCAGATGCTACCTGCAGAGGCTGTGAAGGAGCTGTGCCTGCTGCTGCTGCTGAAGGAGTCCCTCCTGCTTCCATCTCTGAAATTTCTTCTGAAGAATGGAGATGAGCCTCCGCAAGAGATGGCACTGAAGCAAACTGCAACTGTTACTACGGTAAACAGTTCGAATTGTGACCAAGAAGTCCTTTCCTTGCTCTTGGATGCCAAGCTGCTGGTGAAGTGTGGCTTCACTCCCTTAAATCCACATATGATTGGCCACCTCTACGCCAGCCTCCAGCAAGGGCTCTGGGATGAGGAGGAGCTGGGCAAACACCTGCGGGAGGCTGGCCAAGAAGCTGAAGTTGGGGTGCTCCTTTTGGCTGTGAGGGGGACTCCTGGGGCCTTGACAATGTTCAGCACAGCCCATAGTGCAAAACAGCACTGGGTGTGAGCAGTCCGCCAGTGACTGACACTGCTGGTTGGGAAAAAGCATCTGCAGCTCAAAGTGTATGAGCCCCAATCTATTGGCATCTTTCAATCTAGTCTTGCAGGAAAAGCCAGGGCAGGTGGCCTAATGTTATGCTGTCCTGTTCTGCCTCAGATTAAAGAGTAATTCTGATGTCTGTTTATCTATCATATTGAGGCCGAACATATCTAAGTAGCAGTGCAAGAGGTCTGCATCTAGCCATCCTTCTTGAGCTTTCTTTCTGAAAATCTTTTTTTCTTGCTTATTCTCTATAAATAAAAAATAGACCTCAGTCTAATTTACGATTTTGTTCTCATATTCTAAAATTATACACATAGGCTAACCTCTTATGCTTTGAATATCTTATTATTCAAATAGGATTATTAATTTTTGGCATAGCATGACTTAGAACATCAAACTGCTTATAGCATTTAAATCAGGAATATATGCTACCTTGGATCCCTTAATGCCTATTCATTGATTCCTTTTTAAATATATGTATCTTCTTCAGTTTCTTCCAAACATATTTCTAGAGTGAAACATTCTAGCTCTTGGTGAAAAAAAAATGATGGAGCAGTATTCTATCATTCTTCTATTTGAAATCACCTTGTTTTCATTTTTGGCTATTGGTAAAGCAGGCTGACTGCCTTAATTTTCCCCAATATTCTACTTAGGATAACCTAAAAGAAATCACAACAGTTTCTTTTCTACAATTAAAACATTTGAGTTTTCATAGTGTGCATCGTCTAGAAAATAGAGAGAAGTTTAGGTGTTTGTATTGGATCTTATGGTGAACATTGCTGGTTCCAGTGTGCAATTTGAATGGTGCAGCATCAACATAAATGAACCCTCAATGAAGACCTAGCAGGTGGATCAAATAAAAGTAGAAAGCATAATATAAAGTTTATTTTCATCTATGTTTAAGGTTCATTTTGTGTAAAATGTTGCTAGAGTATAAAAATGTGTATCAGAATGTGAGAATCACAAATATTTAGAAAACTATCAGATAAAAAATATATTCATTATTAACATTGTCTTTGTGTTTGTGAACTACTTAGCAAGAATACAAATAAACTTAGTGTGGCAATTTAAATCTGAGGGAGAATAATCTGTTTTATTAACAAATATATATGAATGTTAATAAAATGTTAATAAAAATGTTAATTTAAAAAAGTGTATTACATGTTGGTCAAAAATAATGTATTGGGCCATCTCAGAGAGATGGTACTTTGGGTATGTAAATAAATGTGGTGTGGAGAAGAAAGGTGTGGCCCAGGACCTGGTTAAGGCAAAGAGAAAATTCAACTCTTTCCTAAGCAGTGAGATAGAAAATGCCTGATTCACAGCTACTATGAACCTTCCTACTGCACACTAAAAAGTAATTTTCTAATGCTATATTTTTCTGCCCACATCTTCCATTTCATGGAATTGAAAATGATTTATTTTGTGAGAGTTTACCTTAACTTCTCAAATTAAATGAAGATTTTCAGATTTTAAAAATAACAGGAGTGGACTTAAAAGTTTGCAAATGTGAAGTAGAAAGTTTTAGAGTTCCAAGTTTAATATGATGCATTTCGATAGTACCAGCAGATATGATCAAAATGTCTCCATTAGTTTTTAAGAAAGCGCTCAGGCTGGTCATAATTGTAGATAGATTAGCTACACACTTTAGGGTTAAGATTTAGATTCTCGGAATACTGTTTTATCTTTGTTAAAAAGTCAAATTTTAAGACAGTAGTTTGTAATGCCTAGAACGCCCACAAAATACAAATAAAAATATGAGTATAAATGTATACTCTATATTACATTTATTGTTATATTAACAATTCTGTTGAGAGCACAAAATTTATTTTAAAAACTTTAGTATCCAGAGGAAAGAGAAATTAGTTCTGACATATGAAAAAATTTTAGCAACTTCTGATGATTGCTTTGTAGCTTCACTGACAATAAATGCTGCTATGTGCTTTTTGGCTATAATTATTTTGGCATAAACTTTCTTTCTTTGACTCTAATTCATATAGGAAGTGTTTTTGACATCCTCTGTTAAAATGTCGATCTTGAATTACACTCACAACCTCTTCCAAGATATGAATAAAGAAATTGAAAAATTTTTAGATAAGAAGCTTTTATGTACCCTATTGCATAAGCGTTTGTCCAACGTTAAAAAAAAATACACCAATTACTTTCTACTTTCCACTGACTCTTACAAGTCTAAGGTCACATTTTCATCACAGCAATAGCATTACTAAGTCATTCTTCAAATCATTTTCTCACTCTAAGCCTTAAATACACTTATGTTTCTATCAATTCTCTTTTCATGAATCAATAAATGTTTCATATTGCCAACTTACTGTGTTTAGGAAATGTCTTCACCAATTATCCCATTGCATGTTAATAACCTATCAGATTGATTTATATATTCTCCCTACATACAGTCATGCAGTTGTAATCATACTTGTTATAACTCTAACTTTATAATTTACTTATATCTTTTTTGCTTATAAATAGATTTAAATGATGTGTTTTTACTGCATTATGTATACTGCTTGGTTTCCCTATTCAATTGTGAGCATCTTGAAATCAGAGGCTATTCCATATAAATTATTATATTTTATTTTATTTCTTCATCCATAGAACACAACAAAAGGACAAACATAGATAACCATGATAATAAATATGTTAAATTTGATTCACAAACGTTGTAAGAGACATGCTGAACTTTAAAAAATTTACTCAAAGACAAGTATTGAAAATTTAAGTGATACAAGTATTTACATTTTATATTTAAATATACCTGTAAACTAGTTGAACTCAAATTAACTTTAGTTGCTGGGTTCTTTGCTGCAAAGCTTTATATAAAAGCTGAGCACTCCATTTCATATCTGAAATCTTTTAAAATGTCTATTTTATCAATTCAAGAATTGATCCATAAACGGTAGTCAACTCTGAATCTTCTTTTGATGTATAGAATTGGTTTTTCATGCCTGTTGTCAGTTAAAAATGCTAAAACCTGGAATATACCATGAATTTTGACACAAAATTTGGAATTCAGGATTGAAACTCAAATGCACTCTTTTTCCAAACAATTCAGAAAAAATGTGCGTGTGTTTGTTTTTTTGTACAACTTTTACTCAGGTTATCTTACTTTGTTTCCTTATATTTATACTCTACATTTATTTCTGATTCACAGTCATTTGTTTTCACATTTCATGTTATCAAGACCGTGCCCAAATTAAAGTATATTATAAAACCTGAAATGAGATCTAAGAAAAACAGCGCTTTTAAATTTCACAAACATTGTCACTTGTGCATAATAGAACAAATTGTATTAAAAGTCAAACAACAAGCTGAGCGCATTGTTTTGGCAGAGTAGTTAACTCAACAATGTACAAATGATGCAAACTTTTGATGGCAAAGACCTCTGCTAAAAGATTAAATGCAAGTGCAGGCCTTACTTTGGAGAGCCTTGAGTCCAGTTATTCAGTGATAATTAGTTCTTCTCAACTTGCTGAATGTTATCCCCATGGGGGAAAAATAGATTATATATCAAATTCACTGGAATGCATAACTCTTAAGCTCAAAAACATATTTTACATTTTTCTATGATAAAAACACTTATTTTCTTTCATAAGCAGACAAGTAGACACACAGAAATAAATTCACAGCCTTAATCTCTTTGTTCTGTGATTAATAAGTTCTCATTTTACATGCTATTTGATAATACTCCTACGGAGAACGTTGAAAATTGAGTTGAGATATTACCAGTATACTCAACTAACAAAATAGTTAATAACATTTATAATTCAGACAGAATATATAAAAAACAATGAATTACCTAACACAGTAATTCCATATTTGACACTCATATTTTTTTCTCTTTCTCCTTTCCGTTGGGTTTATGTGTCATAAAGGGTGAAATTGACAGTTAAGACAGTGAGCTGAGTACTTTGTTCTCTCCCACACAAAGGACATCTTGAGTAGAAACATTTATTTCCAGTTTGGTAATCTCTCTACTGAAGTTGAAAAATCAAAAACAAAACAAAACAAAACAAAACAAAACCTTGTTGGGTTTTTACTTCCAATGAAAAATCACTGGATTTAAATGGCACTTAAAAAATAATTTTCTTTCTGCAAACAAGTTTATAAAAAGAAGAAATTTTGGCTTATGTAAAAGCGATGAATGAATACAAGACTCCTGTTGGAGGGATTTATGATATATATTTAGCATCTTAGACAACATAATAAATCACTGCCATAGTCAATGTGAAAAATACATTAGGTACTATTTGTTTTTCATCAGACTATCTGGATTCTTTTCAGATGTCATTTTCAAGATTTATATATCAGTGTTATTTCATATAATAAAAAGTCTATTGCTGATTACACAAAAGAACTTTCAAATATAACATTGCCATCCTTTTAATTTTGAGACTGCTCATGTGGATACTACCAGATTCATTGTGAATCATTGAAAAAGACGACACATGCCAAGGAATCCAAAGAGAATGCAATAATGATAAACGCAAGTTATTACAAATCTCTATGGAGCTGAATATCACATATTGACATTTTCTTTTTAGGCAGCACTGGTGAATCAAAGTTAAATATTTTACTTCCATAAAGGTCCTTGTCTATCATATGTTGTGTATATTGTGAAATTCACTGATAGTTTTCTGTGTCCTGCATAGTTATATCTTCATTAGTCTTACACCATATATAAGCTCCTGATGATTTTATTCTGTCAACATAGTATTCTATGTGTAATGATACATAACAAATAACGATAAAATTAATTTTAATAATGATGATGTGAAATAGAAGAAGACCACAGCTAAAGGCACAGTTCTAATTAAAATTATGTAGGCCGTGAAAATCTCCCAAAATCCTAAGCCTAAACTAAAATATCTAAAAGTGTTCTTGATTTATGGCTATATATAATTTGGTATAATTAAAATAAGAGAAAAAGGCTTTAATATATCAATCTAAATAAGTAAATGGAGTTTCACTTTACAAAGCCCTATGTTTGGTCCAAAATTGACTAGAAAGAATGTAATTCAAAGAAACACAGATACATAATTGCTTTCATATATCTTTCTATATTAAACAGTAAATACTTTAGTAACTTTTTGCTTGCTCTATATTCTCAGAGACAGAACATTTTCACTAAATCAATTCAAGGATTAAGGATAATTTCTTAAACCCAAGTCTTTTATTCATCCCCATTACTATTGAATTGCTTTTAATATCCTACCTATTTAAGTATTTTAGAGGAGCTTTTGCAGGGTTAATCATGTTGATCTTGCAGTATTGCAAGGTTAATCATGTTAATCTTATTTAATAATTTACTAACATATATTTCTAATAGGCTATTGTCAAACTTACTTAAAATTAGGAAAGTTTGATATACTGTATAGATTATTGCAATAATGAGAATAATTTAGATGTGTTTCATTTTTATCAGTGATTATTTAAAATGTTCTAAGATGCACATTTTCAAACCCATACTAAATAAATTTTTTCCCATGAGTAATCAAAGAAGTATTTAGAATTTGAATCTTGCTTATTCAAATTTATCTAAAGTGTGGATCAACCCTTAGTCCTCTGGGTACATTTACATCAACACAAAAATTGCATTTAAAAATGTTGTGTCCTCTTCTACCAAGTTAAATAAATGTGCTTGCATTTTCCCTGAGGGCCTATATAAATGCAAAAATGCAATTTTAGGAATGAAGGACCTCTATAAACAATATTCTATTTCCAATTCTGGAAGGTGAAACCAAAAGTTTGAACATGGTAAACTTCACAGCATCTTAATTGCTTTTATGTTAAAGCAGTTACCATTTCTGTAATGGACATTACAAAATCCATTCTGCTTAACATGAGAAATCAAACAATAACCTCAAATCTGTGCACAAGCATTAATAATAAGTGCAAATATATTTATATTTTACCAAATATCTCAGCATATGATTCATTAAATTCTCATAAGTTTTTCCAAAAAAGTAAAGTATACTGTAGTCCAGGAGGAAAGCTGCATGTGAGAGATTAAATATGTATCTTATCACAACTGTCACTACATGACTTAATTGCAGCACTCAGATAAACTAGATGTATTTTGAAACTGAATACAAATAGTCATTTAGTGTTTAAAAGGGATCTAGAAGTTACTATGGACCAACACACTGAGTTGTTCTACAGACATTTAACTTACTTTCTTCTTTGAACCTTCGGTTCACATGTTAATTTGTAAATTTAAAGAATAAGAAAGACTGAGTGCGGTAGCTCATGCCTGTAATCCCAGCACTTTGGAGGGCAAGGTGGGAGGATTGCTTGAGGCCAGGAGTTCCAGACCAGCCTGTGCAACATAGCACAACCCCATCTCTCTAAATAATTTGTAAAAGTAGGTGGGCATAGTGGTGTAGGCCTTTAGTCCTAGCTATTCAGAAGGCTAAGGCCAGAGGATTGCCAGAGCCCAGGAGTTCAAGGCTGCGGTAAGCCAAGATCACACCATTGCACTCTAGCCTGGGTGACAAAGCCAGATCCTGTCTTAATAAGTGAATAACAAGAAAATGAGTCTCTGGAAGTTTACATGCCTTCCGCAAGATGCTGTGTGTATTGATGGGACTATTTATTTGTTTATTTATTTATTTTTGAGACAGAGTCTCACTGCCTCACAGGAGGGAGTGCAGTGATGTGATCCTACTCACTGCAACCTCTACCTTCTGGGTTCAAGTGATTCTCATGCCTCAGTTTCTCAAGTAACTGGGACTACAGATGCCTGCCACCATGCCAGGCCAATTTTTACACTTTTAGTAGAGATGGGTTTTACCATCCTGACCAGGCGGGTCTCAAACTCCCAACCTCAAGTGATAGAACTGTTATTTGAAGCCAACTCTGCTCTAATTTGAAAACTGATTTGCTTTTTTAGCTCCTTTGCTATTTCTAGGTATACATAGATTATTGCCTAAATTATCTGCCACATGTATTTCAATATCTTTGTTCTAATATTGAACTTAATTATAAAGTATTTGATCTAGACGGAGCTTTTGGGATCATTTAACTGGTCCCCACTCTTTACAGATATGAAAACTAAGGCCCAATAAAGTTACAGGATATTTCTAAGACATAATTACTTCTTCATAGCAGAGGTAGAATTAGCAGCCAAGTCAATCAATGAATATTACTCAGTGCACATAAGCAAATAATTTAGAATACAAGTTAAGTGACACCTATATGTTGTGCCTCATGGGGTAATTTTAGCTCAAAGACTGTTTACATGCCTTATACCGACTTGATTTCCATCCTCTTTTACTAGGTCTGACATTTCTTCCATTGGTTCAATAGGTTTTGTTTTACACACACACACACACACACACACACACACACACACATACACATTAGATATAGATATTTTGCTTCACAGCAAATGCAGAAAATATGTACAAAAGATCACTAGCAAATTTTCTTGGAAAGATAAAACATACTTTGTCTTAGATATTTAACTTTACTGTGCCCTTTAAGTTACTCAGTGAGTTATTTAAAACATACCGAAGAATCTGGCCTTAAGGCCATGAAACAGGATGACAAGAGGGAGTGGTACTTGGTGGATAGTTAAGAATTAAGTTGTGTAATTGGTCATGGAGAATCTTCCAAAGAAGATTCAATGAAGACAGGACTGACCACCTACATGAGGACAGGGATGTAAGGAAGCTGAGGGCAATTCCTAAATCATAGCCAGGGTGTTTCGTTAGAAATGGATGGTTGGCAGTGGTATGAAAAGAGAAGAGGTTGTTGAATGAGAGGTATAGCAGAGGAAGTCAGGAAGTCATCGTGCATTACAGTTCTCCTGAGGAGATGGTTGGGATGAAATATTCTTGATATTTATGTCCTTATTGTCTAATAGGGGACAGACGTTATGAAGGGTTATTTGAGGATGCTACCATTCTAAAACTGTTGAGCACAGATAATACATAACTTCGCAACTGGAGGGCTTGAGTAGTTTCTCAGGATGCAGACAGTTAAAATCACTTAAGGAAGCAAAGCAGCAGACAAGGCCCTTACATTTCTATGCAAAAATTATGTCTTGCCTATCCCCAGGGAGTACTGTCTCATAAAGGCCAGGAATTAGGCTACATGATTTCTCTGGGAGTTAACATACAAAGAGCAGCACATCATTGATATGATTATAAAACATCTAAACTCTACATTATTCTGGACTCGCAGGAAAAAAATAAACTTTTAAATATTCTACCATTATAAAAGTCTCAAAAATAATGCAATTAATTATTATATTTAATGATGCTGTTATGCTTGGGACACTTAAGAAGTATTAGTAGAAGAAACATATGCTTTTAATATTAATTAATAATATGAATTATATAAATTAAATTCCATATGCAAGTAGAAATTAAAGTATTAATGCAGGCTTTGGTACCTCTGAAAATAGAAAGACAAACAAATGAAAAACTGTAATGGAAGACTTCTGCACAACAAGAGAAACGATTATTAGAGTGAACTGGCAACCAACAGAATGGGAAAAAAATTTTTGCAATCTACCCATCTGACAAAGGGCTAATATCAAGAATCTACAAAGAACTAAAAACAGATTTAGAAGAAAAAAACAAACCCATTCAAAAGTGGACAAAGGATATGAACAAACACTTTTCAAAAGAAGACATATATGAGGCCAACAAACATATGGAAAAAATGCTCATCATCACTGGTCACTAGAGAAATGCAAATCAAAACCTAATTGAGATACCATCTCAAGCCGGTTAGAATGGCGATCATTAAAAAATCTGGAGACAACAGATGCTGGAGAGGATGAGGAGAAATAGGAACACTTTTACACTGTTGGTGGGAGTGTAAATTACTTCAACCATTGTGGAAGACAGTGTAGCAATTCCTGAAGGACCTAAAAATAGAAATTCCATTTGACCCAGCAATCCCATTACTGGGTATATATCCAAAGGCTTATAAATCGTGCTATTATAAAGACACATGCACATGTATGTTCATTGTGGCATTGTTTACAATAGCAAAGACCTGGAACCAACCCAAATGTCCACAATGATAGACTGGACAAGGAAAATGTGGCACATATACACCATGGAATACTATGCAGCCATAAAAAACGAAGAGTTTATGTCCTTTGTATGGACATGGATGAATCTGGAAACCATCATTTTCAGCAAACTGACACAAGAACAGAAAATCAAATACCTCATTTTCTCACTCATAGGTGGGTGTTAAACAATGAGAACACATGGACACAGGGAGGGGAGCGTCACACACTGGGTTCTGTTGGGTGGAACCAGGGAAGGGACAGGAGGGGTAGGGAGTTGAAAGCTGATTTGCTTTTTT
>PVKP010011550.1:44838-61119 GCA_004027715.1 Plecturocebus donacophilus | reverse complement strand
CAGTTTTTTTACGGTGGCTTCTTGGCATCTTTATGGTTTTATCCATCTGTCGTCTTTGTAATTACCCACTTTCAAATTAGGTCTCTGAGTGGACGTCCAGCTTGTTAATTCCCAGCTCCGGAATCTATGTACTTTTCACTGTGCGACTCGCAACGCTAGCTAAAACAGCAGCGTTGAAATTCGTGGTGCTTTTCTGCCCAGGGGTCTCCGGTCTGGCTTCTCAGTCCCTTTTTCACTCAGCTAGATGGACTGCTCTGACTTTCCAGAGCGCCAAACATCATCCAAAAGGAGATTCAGTCCCGTTTACTCTGCACCAAGAGCCGCCAAGCCGAGGCGCCGGCAAAAAAGCCGCGCCAGCCGAAAGGGTCACGCTGGCGACCCGTGGGGTTCCTCCACTGGGAATGTCCTGGTCCGTGGGCAGCAAAAATTTATCGGTAAGTGTGGCGTCCACTGGCTCTCTGCACTTTTACTGGGAGCTGCAATCCTGAGCTGCTAGTGATCAGCCATCTTGGATCTCTCCCATTTTGTTCTATAACCTTGGATGTTCTGGAGAGCTCAGGGTTATTCCCTCTACTCTGATGCCTCCTCTTCCAGTTGAGTGACCTTCTGAATGCTGGCTTAGACCAGTCGATACCTGTCAGCTCCAGAGCCGTGAGCCCTGCTCAGATGACAGGTAACTAGGTAACTTTGATCATCCCAGGGGAAACAGGTGAGTGAGCCATGTGGGGTCTTTAACCACACCTCCTTTCTTGCCGCTTCTCTCTTCTGAAAGACCATCAGAAGGCTAGTTATGCAGATCTCAGGACAATAAAGGCCCAAAAAATGCTATGGTAGATGTACCCAAAGAGCCTGGCAAAAACGCAAACTCTCAGAGCAGCCAACCTTCATCAAAGCACTCAATGGTACTGGCCGCAATCCAGAACTCCATGCACAAAGCAAAAAAGACACAGCAAGTGAGCCAAGGGCATGTGGCCACAGGATTGTACCCTGTACGCTGATGGGGAGTAGCATTAGGATAATACAGCAGCCATTCACAAAACATTTGCTTGATTTTGGTAAACACTAATAATTAAAAAGCAAATGCCATGCATCAAACCTTTACTGTGGATCACACAGTGTGCTGAATGATCATATACACCTTATTTAATCATCAAACAGCTACATAAAGTTAGAAGAATTATTATTTCTGTTTTACAGATGAGGAAACAGGTCAGGAGTTGTCAAAATTTGGTCTAAGGTCACATAGAGAATGGCAGACACAAGTGTCTCTGGTGCCCAGGCTTCTGGCCTCTGTTCTGTGGAATCTTTCATGGGGTTAAATGAGAGCCCACCAAAGCAGAGTGAGTTGAAATTAGCTGCCCTTTCTGACCTCCAAAAGCAGGTGAGGAAGTCCTCAGCAGAGTCACAGTGTAGCAAGAGAGTTCATTGCATAGGCAAAGTCAGAAGAAAAACAAACTAGAAAAAAAGTATTTTAATTACTCATATTACAAAGTGATAATCTCTCAATACATAAATCTATCCATATGCGAACTAACCAACAGAAAAATGAACAAAGGATATGAACAAAGCTCACAAAAATGTATACAAATGGCATTTAAACATATGAAAATACAACCTCATTCAGTAAAGAAATGCAAATTAAAGCTATACTGGCCAAGCATGGTGGCTCACGCTGGTAATCCCAGTACTTTGGGAAGCCAAGGTGGGCAGATCATGAGGTCAGGAGATGGAGACCATCCTGGCTAACTCGGTGAAACCCCATTTCTACTAAAAAATACGAAAAAGCTGGGCATGGTGGCATACACCTGTAATACCAGCTACTCGGGAGGCTGAGGCAGGAGAATTGCTGGAACCTGGGAGGCAGAGGTCGCAGTGAGCTGAGATTGTGCCACTGCACTCCAGCCTGGATGACAGAGTAAGACTTTGTCAAAAAAAAAAAAAAAAAAAAGCTATACTAACATAGCATTTGTCTCCTATAAACTTGACAAACTTGTGGGATGCCCTTGAACATGTAAAATATTTGAAAAGAAGGAAAGTCAGTGATTTAAACATCTATCTTTAAAAAAGTATAAAAAGAATAGCAAACTAAGCCTAAAGAAAGTAGAAGGTAATAACAAAGATGTTGGAAACATGTTGGAAACAGATACTCTGTGCCGCAAAGACAAATTAGCACTGACACAAAGGATCTTTCAGCAACACAATTTTTACTTCCTGGACTGCAGGAAAGGTACTCTCGCTAGCCATCTTGCCATGAGAGTACAAAGAACAAAGGAAAACACACAAATTTATCCCTTATACATTTGGGGTCGTTCTTACTGATGTGTCTGATCTTCATTGGCTGGATCCAGACATCACAATCTAAACTAAAACCGATTGGCTAACTGAAAACTTTTCTAAACAGGCGAAAGCACTGGAGAGCTGGGATATGCCTGTGAGCATGTCCAGCACAGATATCTTGGTTAAAATACAAGGACATAGAATGTTTTATATGCCTGCAAACATGGCAAGTTTAACAGCTACAGAGGATAGGGCTTAACAAAAAGTTATTAGCACACTTATTCTTTAAAAAGAAAGGAAACTTTAGAAAGGAACTTTATTACTTCCCACAGAAGAGGATCCAACAAAATGAAAAATTCGTTTGTTAAAAATAACTACCAAAAATAATAACCCCTGGCAGGATTGATTAAGAAATAAGAGAGAAAGGGATGAGAAAGAGAACAAATTCAGTCCACTGTCAAAAATGAAAATAGAGATATCATTACAGTTCCTAGAAACAAAGATATGGTATTTATACAATAAATTTGAAAGTGAGATGATATGGAAAAATTCCTAGAAAAACACAATGCATGCCAACACTGAAATAACAGAGATGTTAGAATTATCTGACAAAGATTTTAGAGCAGCCACAATTTTTGAAAAATTGCTTCAGTAAAAACTTAGGAACACAAAACAAATGAAAAACATAGGAAGCCTCAGCAAAGACATAGAAGATATAAAGGACAAATGGAGATTTTAGAACTGCAAACCACAATCACTAAAATAAAAAGTCAGTGGATGGGCTCAACAGCAGAATGGAGGAGGCAGAGGAAAGAATTAGTGAACTGGGAGATAGAAATTAACCAATCTGAAAAACACTAGATCAAAAACAAAACAAACTAGAACAATATAAAAACAGAACCTCTGCCAGGCGAGGTGGCTTATGCCTCTAATCCCAGCACTTTGGGAGGCCGAGACGGGTGGATCCCAAGGTCAAGAGTTCAAGACCAGCCTGGCCAAAATGCTGAAACCCCATCTCTAATAAAAATAAAAAATTAGCCGGGTGTGGTGGCAGGTGCCTGTAATCCCAGCTACTCGGGAGGCTGAGGCAGGAGAATGGCTTGGACTCAGGTGGCAAAGACTGCAGTGAGCCGAGATCACACCACTGCACTCCAGCCTGGGTGACGAGTGAGACTTCGTCTCAAAACAACAACAACAACAAGCACAACCTCAGGGACCTGTGGAACTCTAACAAAAGATCTAACATTTGTGTCATCAAAGTCCTAGAAGAATAAGAGGAAGAAGACGGGACTGCAAAAGTACTTGACATAATGGCTGAAAAGCTCCCAAATTTGGGAGGAGACATAAATCTACAGATTCAAGAAGATGGACAAACCAAACAGAATAAACCTAAGGAAATTGGTGTCTCAAGACACATAGTTATTAAACTTCTAAAAACTAAAGACAAAAAAAATATATATATTGAAAGCAGCCAGGGAATAACACCTTATGTACAGGAGAAAAAACAAGTAGAATGACAACAGTTTTCTCATCAGAAATCACAGGGGTTAATAGGAATATTTTTTAGATGATGAAAGTGAAAAAGCTGTTAACCCAGAATCTTATATGAGAAGATCAAAGATCACCTGGTGAGCATCAAACAGACTATCAGTAGGGAAAACTCCTTTTCTGGGGAATTCAGAAATAAACTTCCTTGTATCTAAAGTTGGCATCTGGTTTCAGGCCTCTTTCTTTCTTTCTTTTCTTTTTTTGAGATGGAGTCTCACTCTGTCATCCAGGCTGGAGTACAGTGGCATGAACTAGGCTCACTGCAACCTCCACCTCCTGGGTTCAATATGTTCTCAGGCCTCAGCCTCCCGAGTGGTTGGGACTACAGGTGTGCACCACCACGTCCGGCTATCTTTTGTATTTTTAATAGAGACAGGGTTTCACCATATTGGCCAAGCTGGTCTCGAACTCCTGACCTTGTGATCTGCCCTCTTTGGCCTCCCAAAGTGCTGGAATTGCAGGCGTGAGCCACCATGCACAGCCTCAGGCCTCTTTCAAAAAAAAAAAAATAGAATTCATAAGTAACTAGAATTCCTATACATCTCCAGAATGCCATGCTGAAACTCACTGTGCAAACTTTGATGACATTATGGCACCAAAATGTTGACAAATGTAATCGTTTACCATGATCCACATGGCTAATGTGATCCAAATTACCCTTAAGCTCCCGCCTTAAGATCCATAAATACCCTTAAGGAAAATCCACCAGGGTGTGCTCAGTCACACCCTGGTGTGAAGTTGGTAAATTCTTCTTACCAACGGGTGAGTTGACTACTTTTCGATGCCAGAGCTCTGGCACCTCACCCAGCATCTTGGTGACCAGTACAGGGACTTTATTGGGATTTCTCCCTTCTTTTTCCTCCCTGTTTCCCTTGATGGACTGGTTCTTTTTTGTTTGTTTTTCGTAGAGGCAGGGTTTTGCCATGTTGGCCAGGCTGGTCTCGAACTCCTGGCCTCAAGTGAATTGTTCACCTTGGCTTCCCAAAGTGTTGGGATTATGGGCATGAGCCACCGCACCCAGCCTGATGTTCTGGTTCTTAACTCTTAGGAACTGAAGGTCCCTGGCTGAGGCCACTCTTCAGTGGGGTTCTGAAGCCCTAGAGAAGGGATACCTGTCTGTCGCTGCCCTAAGGGGTGAGAAACTGGCCAGGGTTCTTTTCTGTTTTTAGCTGCCAGTGAAACAGCTTGAGTACTCTCTGGCAGTTGAGGGTTTTTTGGCTGAGGGCACTCCTGGGTGTTATTTGAAGGCCAAGACAAAAGAGTGAATTCGCTATTACCCACCAGGGTAGCAAGTCCACTTTCACATTAACACTCTAAACGAGCCTTGAAGCGAGCAGCAGCAATCTCGACTCTGCACAGATACAGTCTACTGGTTGTGGATCCCATTTTGGATCCAACTTCATGACAGGCACTGCATCCCAAGTTATGGGAGAGTTCTGCTTTACATGAGGTTCAAGCTGACCACTCAAACAAGGGCGTGCCTGGACTGGCCATCCAGGAAAGGGCAGACCCTCTATTTGTGGTGGGACACCCCTGAGTAGACTGAGCCAAAGTGAAAAGGGAAGTCCAAATCCCTCAGGGATGCCTTGGAGATCTTGTAGTCCCTCATCAAAATCCAACATGAATTTAATCCATCCTTCTATTCCATCTGACTCGCCCTTCGGGTTGCATTCTTAAAAAGCAGCCCCAGGCCGGGTGCGGTGGCTCACGCCTGTAATCCCAGAGCTTTGGCAGGCCAAGTCAGGCAAATCACGAGGTCAGGAGTTTGAGACCAGCCTGGCCAACATGGTGAAACCCTGTCTCTGCTAATACAAAAAAGTAGCCAGACATAGTGGTGGGTGCCTGTAATCCCAGCTACTCGGGAGGCTGAGGCAGGAGAATCGCTTGAACCCAGAGGCAGAGGTTGCAGTGAGCCAAGATCACACCACTGCACTCCAGCCCTGGTGATAGAGTGAGACTCCAACTCAAAAAAAAAGCTGTCCCATTTTGACTCACAAACTCTCAAAAAGAAGTGTATGATTTTCTTTTGTAAGGATTCAACATAAGCTCCCCAATAAGTTAAATTTTCCTCTTAATGGGACCCTGGATTGGAATATTATTTTACAACTAGTCTCATTTTGCCAGAACCCCAGAAAGGATTCAGAAGTCCTTTAAGTCTTTTTGACTTTATCCCCAAACCCAGAATTACATAATCTAGAAGAATGGATATATTCCTGGGCACATACACCCTACCAAGACTGAATCAGGAAGAAATAAAATCCCCAAATAGACCAATAATAAGTTCTGGAATTGAGGCAGTAATAAATAGCCTACCAAATGAGTTCATGTCTCATTTCTAATGTCTGATTTTCACAACTTCAATCCAAGTTGGGTTCATTTAGCCAGAATCCCTCTAAGTTTATTCAAGAATTTTGGGCTTTAACTGTTATCTTTGACTTAATCTGGAAAAACATATTCATGGTATCAACTACTTGCTGTTCTTATGGGAAAAAACACTCATATGTGTGGTCTTTAGCTCAAACTTGGGCAGATGAAGCTCATGCTTGTAATCCTCATGAGATGAGGCACCTCTTTCTTCTGGGCTGGCACAGCCAAAACCTCACCAGCCTACCCACCAGGGGGGTCCTGCAGAATGAGGACAAGGGCAACGGCAAGGACAAGCACCTCTAACTCTTTTCCTGGATTATGATCAAGCATCCCCTAGATGACTTTCAGAAGTCATCCATCCAGCCCCTGTCTTACACATCTCTGTGATGAGCCTCAGGTACGGCTGACTGTGGCTGAACAACAGGTAATGCTCCTCATAGACACAGGGGCCAGGTATTTAGCTTCAAAAGTTTATTACTGCCCAATATGCCAATTCTCCATTTTCCTCATGGGTATTGATGGAAAACTCCAATGAGACTATTTCACACTACTACTCCCTTGTAAGATCTTATTATTTATTATTTATTCCTTTACCCACCCACTCGTTTTTAGTCCTGCCAACCCATCCTGTTTCATTATTAGATTGTGACTTACAAAGTTACAAGCAATTTACAGCTAAGACCTCATCTTCTAGCAGCTGTATTAACTCACACTTCAGCAAAAGAACCACTGCAGTCTATGGAACCTCACCTTCTCAAACAAGTGCCATTTGAGGTTTGGAATATTTTTATTCCTGGTCATTCACTATCAGCTGCTCCCATCATCATTCAGCTTAAAAATCCCAATAAGTTCCCCAGAACCCCCCAGTGCCCCTTGAAACTAGAAGTACATAAAGGGTTACAGACCCTAGTAACAAAATTTTAAACCCATGGATTATTGCGTCCATGCAACTCACCTTGCTACACTCCCATTTTAGCTGTAAAGAAACCAGATGTCCTCTCTTCAGTCCGTGCCTCCAAGAGGACAAAGAAAAAGAATAATAGTCTTGCCAAAAAGGGCCGCTGCCATGTGCAGCCTATTTGCTGCACACACTGTGCCCGATATGTGCCCAAGGACAAGGCCATTAAGAAATTTGTCATCAGAAACATCATAGAGGCCTCAGCAGTCAGGGACATTTCTGAAGCGAACATCTTCAATGCCTATGTGCTTTCCAAGCTGTATGTGAAGCTACATGACTGTGCGAGTTGTGCAATTCACAGCAAAGTAGTCAGGAATTGATCTCGTGAAACCCTCAAGGATTAAACACCCCCACCCTGATTTAGACCTGCGGGTGCTGCCCCAAGACAGCCACCAAAGCCCATGTAAGGAACTAAGTCCTAGTCAGGCGCAGTGGCTCACACCTGTAATCCAAGCACTTTGGAGGCCAAGGCAGGCGGATCACCTGAGGTCAGGAGTTCAAGACCAGCCTGACCAACATGGTGAAACCTCGTCTTTATTTTTAAAAAATTAAAAATAAAAAAAATAAAAAGGCACTAAGTCCTTAAAGACTGAAGGCAAATTATTTTCTGGAGAAAAATAAAATGGCAATTGTACTTTTAAAAAAACAGGCTGGGTGTGGTGGCTCGTGCCTGTAATCCAAGCACTTTGGAGGCCAAGGCAGGCGGATAACCTGAGGTTGGGAGTTTAAGACCAGCCTGATCAACATGGTGAAACCCCATCTTTATTTAAAAAAAAAAAAAAAAAAAAAAAAGATAAAAAAAGAAAACAAACCAGATGGCTCCTACTGACTACTCCAAGACCTTAGAATTATTAATGAAGCTATTAGTTCCTATTCTTCCTATTGTCTCAAACCCTTACACTCTTTTTGGACAAATTCTCTCCACCACAGCTTGGTTTATTGTATTTCATATTAAAAATGCCCTTTTCTGCATTCCTATATACCCAGATTGTTTGCTTTTGAATAGCAAGGCTCAGATAATCAACTAACTCAACAGTTAACTGAGACAATTCTGTCACAGGGATTCAGAGATAGCCCCCACCATTTTGGACAGGCCCTAGCTAAAAACCTGTCTACCCTGCAGCTTCTCCCAGATAGCAATCTACTTTAGTATGTGGATGGTCTACTAATCTGCAGTCCTAACAAGCCTGTTTTAGACCAAAATGCAGTATTAGTACTAAACAAACTTGCTGACTGTGGGTACAAAGTATCTCCTTCTAAAGTACAAATATTCATATAGAGCATTCAATTTTGGGATCTTATTTTAACCTTCAGTACAAAGAGCCTGTCTAGCACTTGTAAAAATCTTACCTTAAATGTGACAACTCCAGGAACTAAATAACAGCTTCAGTCCTTTTGGGGTCTGGTAAGATTTTACAGAATGAGGAGTCCTTCCTTTGGATTAATAGCAAAACCTTTATATGAAGCCTTCAAGGGAACTAAGGAGCAACCCCTATCCTAGACCAATGATATGCAGCATGCTCTAAACACTTAAAAACAGGCTGTAATAGGTATATATATATACGTATATATACACGTGTATATATATATGTGTATATATATACCTATAGCAGCCACTAAAAAAGTCATACAGAGATACACTTGAAAACATTGTGAATTCTTAATAGAATGTCCAAGAAACCCACAGTGAGACAGGAAAAAGAAAAAAAAACAAAGAACATAAATTGATATAGTGGATTTTAAAACCTGATACAACTATAGGCAGTCTATAAGAAACTAATTTCAAATATAATGACATAGGCACATTGAATATAAAATGATGAAGAAAGAGAAATCATGCAATCATTAATGAAAGGAAGGGAGTGGCTAAATTAGCATCAGGTAATAGACTTCAGAGCAATGAAAATGACAGAGACACAGTGAATATTATATAATCATAAAAGTACCGGGAAGCGGTCTGAGAATTAAGAGTGAGATCTACCATGCATTGTCGCAGAAAGAGGCGAAAGACTCTGATGTCCAGAATCTACAGGTGCAAAGCTGAAGCAGACAGGTTTCTGCCATCATACGTCTTTAGGAGCACAGCAGGCCTTCCTGAAGCACAGCATGCCTCGTATGGGCCCGCAGGCCAGTGAGGACCAGCTGCAGCACAAGGCCGAGGTCCTGGAGTAATTCACCCCCACAAGCTCAAGGAGAGGAAGAAGAAAGCCAAAGGCCTCTCTGCCAGGCAAAGGAGGGAGCTGCGGCTCTTTGACATTAAACCAGAGCAACAGAGATACAGTCTTTTCTACCTCTCCATGAACTCTGGAAACAGTACATCAGGGACCTGTGCAATGGGCTTAAGCCAGACACGCAGCCACAAATGATTCAGGCCAAGCTGTTAAAGGCAGATCTTCATGGGGCTGCTATTTCAGTGACAAAATCCAAATGCCCCTCTTATATGGGTATTACAGGAATCCTACAAGAAACAAAACACATTTTCAAAATTATCACCAAAGAAGACTGCCTGAAAGTTATCCCCAAGTTAAACTGTGTGTTCACTGTGGAAATCGATGGCTTTATTTCCTACATTTATGGGAGCAAATTCCAGCTTCGGTCAAGTGAACAGTCTGCAAAGAAGTTCAAAGAGAAAGGAACGATTGACCTGTGAAAGCTTTGCCATCTAAGGCAGTTGTTTATGACAGCTGAAAACTGAAACTCCCTCAATGCCCACCTTTCAGTGAAGAGATGGCTAAGCTAATTCCGGTTATAGACCACCTCCAGCCAGTGAAGCTCCGGGTTGAAGATGTTGAGCAGTATGGGAAGGTCGCAGTGTACTGAGTGAAGAAGTCAGGGGACGGAGGAATTCCTCTTTCTAGGAGATCTTAATTGCGTATGACTACCATAGAGAGGAACAGATTGACAGGAAACACACCAGTGTTAACACTGGTTGACTTCAATTTAAAAATTCTTTTTCATGAAAAATAATAATAAAGGTACCACTCTATCAAGAAGATCTAACAATCCTAAATGTATGTACACTGAACAGCAAAGTCATAAAATGTGTGAAGAAACTGGCAGAACTGAAAAGAGAAATAGACAAATCCACAATTATAGTTGGAAGCTTCAATAACCCTCTCTCAACAATTGATAGAACTAGACAAAAAATTAGCAAGAATATGTAAGAACTCAATAACACTATCAAGCAATAGACTTTAATATTTATAGATCCCTTCACACAACAACAGCAGAATACACCTTCTTTTCAAGTACCCATAGAATGTTCACCAACAGAGACCACATCTTGAGCCATGAAACAAACCGCAACACATTTAAAGATTTAGAATAATATAGAGTATCTTCCCCAAGCACAATTAAATCAATCTTGAAATCAGTAGCATAAAGATAACAGGGGAATGGGCATGGTGGCTCACGTCTGTAATTCCAGCACATTGGGAGGCCAAGGTGGGTGGATCACTTGAGCTCAGGAATTCAACACCAGCCTGGGTAACATGGCAAGACCCCATCTCTACCAAAAATACAAAAATTACCCAGGAAAGGTTGTGTACATCTGTAGTCCCAGCAACTCGGGAAGCCAAGGTGAGAGGATCACTTGAGCCCGGGAGATCAAGGCTGCGGTTATCTGTAATTCCACCACTAAACTGGGTAACAGTGAGACCCTGTCTTATTTAAAAAAAAAATAATAAATAAAAATGATAAGCAAATCGCCAAACATTTGGAAATTAATAACATGCTTCTAAAAATAATCCATGGGTCAAAGAGGAAGTTTCTAGGGAAGTTTTAAAAAAACATAACTGGATGAAAATGAAGACATACCACATCAAGATTTGTGGGCAACTGCTAAATTACACTGGGAGGAACATTTATAGCACTAACGTATATATTAGAAAAGAGGAAAAATGTTCAACTAATAACCTAAGCACCCACCTCACAAACCTAGAAAAAGCAGTGCAAAATAAACCCAAAACAAGTAGAACAATGACATAATGAAGATAAGAGCAGAAATTAATGAAACTGAAAACAGAAAAAAATAGGAAAAGCATCAATAAAACAAAGAGCTGGTTCTTTGAAAACATCAATAAAATTGACAAACTTCCATCTAGCAAGACTGGCAAAAAAGAGAAAGAAATAACAAATTAACAGTATCAGGAATGAAATAAAGATGTCACTACATAGTCTACAGTTATCAAAAGGATAATAAGAGAATATTACAAAACAAGTCTCCACAAATTTTACAATATGAGAGAAATTGACCAACTCCTTGAAAAACAAAAACATTACAACTCACCCATTTTGAAGTAGATCACTTGAATAGTCTCATAACTGTTAAGAAAATTGAATTTTCAATTTTAAAACACCAAAGCAAAATAAATTTCCAGGCTCAGGTAGTTTCACTGGAGAAATCCAGCAAATATTTAAAGAAGAATTAACATCAATGTGACACAATCTCTTCCAAAAAATAGAAAAGGAGGTAACACTTCCTAATTCATTTTATGAAATCAGTATAACTCTGATACCCAAACCAGAGAAAGACAGTACAAAAAAGGAAGCTACAGACCAATATCCATCATAAATATAGGTGCAATAATCCTTTTTTTATTTTTATTTATTTTATTTATTTATTTATTTTTTGACTAAGATGAGGTTTCACCCTGATGGCCAGGCTTGTCTTGAACTCCTGACCTCAGGTGATCCACCCACCTCAGCCTCCCAAAGTGCTAGCATTACAGGCGTGAGCCACTGCGCCTGGCCAGTGCAATAATCCTTAACAAAATATTTTCAAGTAGAATCCAGCAATATATAAGAAGAATTGTACATCATGACCAGGTGATGCTTATTCCAGGGATACAAGGCTGGTTCAATATTTGAGAAATCAATGTGATCCACCATAATGACAAGCAAAAGAAGAAAAATCACGTGATCTTATTAGCTGATGCAATTTGATAAAATTCAACACCCATTTATGAAAAAAACACCCAGAAAATATAGAAATAGAAAAGGACTTCTCTAACATAAAAACCCTAGAGCTGACATTATATTTAATGGTTAAAGACTCTGCATTTACTTATTAAGATTAGGAACAAGGTAAGGATATCCACCCATACCACTGTTAGTCAACTTAGTATTGGAGATTCTAGGCAGTGCAATAAGTCAAGAAAAGAAAGGCATACATATGGGAAAGAAAGAAAGAAAACTGTCCCCATTTGCAGATGATATTGTTATCTATGTAGAAAATTCCAAGGAATCTACAACATATCTCCAGAAACTAGTAAGTAAGTTCAGCAAGGTTGCAGGATACAAACTTACATACAAAAATTAATAGTGTTTCTATAGGCTAGCAATCCACATCTGGACACTAAATTTTAAAATATAATGCCATTTACAGTTCCTTTAAAAAAACTGAAATAGGTGAAAATCTAACAAAATATGTTCAGGGATTTTATGCTGAAAACTATAGAAATCTGATGAAAGTAATCAAAGAAGATATGAATAAATAGACATACCATGTTCATGAACTGGTTGACTCAACGTGATAAAAATATCCATTCTCCCCAAATAGATACAGAAGTTTAACTTGATTCCTATAAAAATCTAAACAAAAGTGTTTGTAGATATCAGTAAGATTATTCTAAAATTTGTATGGAAAGGCAAAGGAACTAGAATACCTAAGAAAATCTTAAAAAACAAAGCTGGAAGTTTTATGCCCCTAGACATCAAGATGTATTTAAAGCTACAGTAACATAGTATAGTGTTGGTGCAATGGTAAACAGAAAATCCAGAGACAGGCCCACATATATATGGATCCTTGAATTTTAGTAAAGATGGCACTGCAGAGATAAGGACAATGTTTTAAGTAATGGTACTGGGTTGAATGGATATTTATATGGAAAAATATATAAATTTTGACCCCTATCTTACACCAAACACAAAAATCCATTCCATATTGATTGTAGATCTAAATATGAACTGCAAAACAGTCAATCTTTAGAAAATAATAAAGGAAAATTATCTTCATAACTTTGAGTAGACAAAGATCTCTTAAGACACAAAACCCACTAACCATTAAGGTAGGACAAGATTGATAAATTGGTTTATGTTAAAATTAGAAATTCTCTTTATCAAAAACTGCATTTAGATATAGACAAGCAAGACACCAAGGAGAGAATATGTTTGCAACACATATAACTAAAGATTTCTCTGATCATTAATTTCCCCATGTGTAGGATTATGTGAGGTGATAGATCTAAGAGGTTGGGACAGTGCCTGGCACATAGAAAGTATTCCATAAAGTTTGTATTGCTTCTGTTAAAACTGAGTCATCCAGGCCAAAGAATATACCGAAGATCACTCCCAAGGTGACAGATCTCTCTCCTGTTTTTGACATTCCACAAAGCAAGAAGTCAGAAGCGTTTCCTCAGCTCTTCTTTTGCAATCATGTTGAAGACGTTTCCTGAGGAACACTTTCATCCCTCACAGCTGCAATCCCTATGCAGACTGCCATGTTCGATTGTAAATAACATAGTTGAAGCATTACAAGGCTCCAGTGGGGAGGATGAGAGTGGGTTTTCATCTCAGCTGAGTCAGCTCACATGGTGGGAAATGCCCCAGGAGTGCTGAAAGCAGGAGGTAGGAGTGGCTTGTCACGGGGAAGAAAGCCTCTCTTCTCCCAAATGCAATATCATCTATCTTCACAGTCGCCAGGATGCCCAGAAGTATGGAAGAGGGGGGTTTCAGGATGATTTCAAGAGTCACCTCATTCCTGCAAAGACAGGCCCAGAAAAAGCCAGAGCTTAAGACAGGGAACATCCTGACGTGCGGAAAGATGGGTGTGCATTTGGAGTAGGCCAAGACCAGAGGCCAGCCTTCAGGGAGACACCACAGTGGTATGAACCCCCACCCCTTAGCTGGGAGGGGCAGAACTGGGAAAGGCCCACTCCATCTTTCTGAGGGACAGCACACAGCGCTGTCTGCAAGCCTTCCCATAGTTTATGGAGCCTGTCTACACCCCTCCTGGCATCTGATCAAGTTACAGCGCTGTAGGCCAAGGACTATCCTTACCCCCATTTTACAGGTGCCCAAGTTGAGCCTCAGAGAAATAAAGTGAACTACCCAAGATAGTTCTCAAAGGACTCATCCCGCTACCTCCATCAAGTTACCCATAATAATGATTGTTATTATCCTTTTTGAGCATTTCTTGTGTGCCAGACATATGACTAAAGGCTTCACCTCCATTAGCTTGTCTTCAGAACAACCACAGAAGTAGGTAAGGATATCCCATTTTACAGACTCAGAGATGGTAATGATAGTAAGAAATTATATTTGGTGGCAGACACTGTTTGAAACACTTTAATGTGTATCGACTCACTCAATGTTCTCAAACATCCTGTGAGAGTAAGTGCAGCATCATCGCCGTTTTAAAGATACAGGAACTAAGGCTCAGAGAGGGTAGGTGCACTGGCTGAGGCCACACAACTAGGAAGTAGCAGAACGGGGACTTGAAGCAAGGATTCTTACCACTATTTTTGCATCTGTGGCAGTCCAGGTGACTTACTCAAGGTAACATGTCTATGGGATGTTGGAATCTGATTAGAACACCTGTCCAGATGAAAGCCCAGAATCTTCCCACCCAGCTATCATGCTGAGAGGGGCTGGAGGGACCCTATGAGTAGTGTGGGCTGTCTCCTCTTCTTCTAGGAGCCAGCCCCCTGAGAATGAGTCCCCAGAACTAGAATGCATGGAAGCCACCTGGTGGGGGCAGGCCAGGTGGGACTGACAAAGCTGGGACCAAGGCCACCAACACCCTCTGCCAGCTTTCGGTGCTGTCTGCTGCTCACTGGCTAAAACCAGCCCCAGACTCTCCTCTCCCTCTGTCCCCACTGAAAGTGAATGGGAGGCAGCAGGGAAGCCAGGAGGGACAGAAGGTCCTCAGCCCTTGTCTGCCCTTCCAGGAGGGGGAAAGAGGAGACAGGTGGGGTTGTGGTAGAGGGGTGCTGAGCAGAGATTCTGGAGTGGTGGGAAAGGAGTAACCTGGCAACCACTGGGCTCAGTGTCACAGAGCAGGCAGACCTGCCCACAGAACCGCAGCCTTCCCTGTCTTCTTGCTCCTCCCTGCTGGGGCAGCAGGGCTTCTCATGCCCACACTGTAGCGAGCACTGCCTTGGTGAGTCCAGGGACTTCTCAGGAGAGGACATGGACACTGACGAACCCAGAAGGGCAGAGGTAGAAAGGGAAGTTCTGTGGTGGGATTGGTGGGAGCCTGCAGACCCCTCTGCCTGGCTGGCTGGGGGCCCGGGGACAGGGAGCAGGGGCAGGGCAGGGCAGACTACACTGGGGTCCTACCTGTCCCGCTCTGGACAAGGTAGACTGGCCTACTAGAGTCCCTCCCTGTCAACCTCTCTACAGCCACTGTGGGTTATGACCTCCTGGTGGCTTCTTAGATCAATTTAATGGATCACATCTAACATTTAAGAAATAAAAATCAAAAATAGGGTAAAAATATCAATGGGCATCACATGTATTACTAATAAGTGAGTATTGCTTAGGATATTCTTGTTTCATTTCACATACACATACAGACACCCGTGTGTGAACTGGGTCACGACATAAAAAAGAATTTCTTCCTGTCCACAGCCAAAAGTATTTGCAAGTCTCTGCTCTAAAGAGTACTTTTTCCTATAGGCAGGAAGATTTGGGGCTTCCAGATACCCTGTTCTCAAGATTGTAGCATCTAAGTACTCTAGAGCCCAGTGCCTGACATCAAGGATGTCTGGAGCTTCCTTTTAAAGAGAGAAGATCAGCAAACTGTGAGTCAGACTGATCTGGACTCTGACCCCTTTCTGTGTAATCATAGCAAGTCTCCCCTGCTTCCCTGATCTCAGATACCAACCCATCCCACCCTCACCTGATGAAGGCTGGCGTTGGGAGCTCTCTGGGGTCCCTTGGAAGATTCTGTGACTCTGAGGGTTAATTCTCAGAATGCACTGATGTCCCATCGCAACCCCATCCCTAGCACTTTGTCTGAATATATATATATATATATATATATATATATATATATATATATATATATATTCAGGTCCATAGATTTCATCACAATTCTTGGTTTTGACACCTATCATCTATGTCATTTC
>PVKP010011550.1:0-44738 GCA_004027715.1 Plecturocebus donacophilus | reverse complement strand
CCCTTCCTTGGAAACAGCCACTATGTGAATTTCGTGGTTAGCATTTCCTTGCTTGATGTTGTTGTTGCTGTTTTATCACATGTTCGTGATCATTTTGCTTGCTTTTAAACTTTTATGTTTAGAGAGGATCTCAGGCTATGTGGTCTTCTGGAACTTGGAGTCCTCTGGAGCACACATAACCTAAACCATTTATGAAAGAGAAATGTTTATAAACACAACATTTATACAGTTTAGTAATTACTTCATGTTATATTATCCATACATTATGTATAGTGGATGACAACAATTGTATTGTTTCAAATACATATATCTTGTTGTACCATAGCCTATTTAATAGTAATTAATAAAAAGCAAATTGAGTTAATAAGATTGCATAAATATTACATCCCATAGCCAAGAATTGTAAGTTTTCTCATACTGATTATAAGATTCATCCATGTTGTTACACAAAGCTATGGCGTATTTATTTTCATAGCAATAAAATATTCCATTGTATGAATACACCACAGCTTACTTATCTTCTGCCATCAGACATTTGGGTTGGCACTAGGTTTTTGCTATTTTGAACAGTGTTTGTATGAATATTCTTATAAGTAGCCCCTGTTGCACATCTGTGAGAATTTCTCTTATATCTAGGAAAGAAATTGCTGGGTGATACAGCGTGCAAATGTTCAATTTTATGAGATGTTACCATTTCTCCCCCTAAAGTGTCTGTTCCTGTTTACACTTCTACCACCAGTTCATGAGAGTTCCTGTCCTCCATCTTCAACACTATATTAAGTGCGCTGGTCTTTAGTCTGCTGGAAAGCATATGATGGCTACAGATGTTCAACTGGCTGTACATCCACTGATGAGCTGAGGCTCCAAATGCCCACCTGCTGATGACGGAGGAGGGCCTGGGGTAGGGCAGGGTAGAAGACAAAGGTGGCCTTAGGGGAACTCAGCAGATTAGGAGTCCAAGAGAGGTAGTTCTTCCTGGACTTCCACTGCCTGTCAGCCAGACCCCCAATAGGTCCTCAGGCCCAAGTTAGCCCAGGTTATGGATTGTGCCCATCCTGGGCAGGGAGAAGTCCTGAGCAGATGCCAGAAGCACTAAGCACAGGAGTTCCAGGGGTTCTCGGGAGGTGATTTCCTCTGTTACTTGGGGGTAGAAGAAGACAGTTCACGCAGCTTTCAGAAAAGGTTTGCTTTATTTCTTTAAGCTTCAGATCCCTTAGAGGCGAGTGGAGAATGGAACAAGAAACTCAGGGGCTGGGTCAGCAGAGTCCTCAAAGGGTCCAGAGACAGCATGCATTGCTTAGCATCTGGAGTCCATCGGTACTCCGAAAGGACTTCCTTCAGCAAGGGCCACCAGGAGAAGGGCATGCAGACAGCCATCAGGCTGGTGGTCCCAGCAGGCCCCGGGTGGGGAATAGTCCACTTTTGCTGATCTTGACCTTCCTCCAAGGGCAGAGACACAGCGTCCTCAGGAAGAGGAGTGGTGTGGGGTAGAAGACAGAAAACCCAAGCCAGCTTGTCTCCAGTGAAGCAGAACAGAGCTTGAAGCTTCCCTGCAGAGTCACAGCCCCAGTAGTTGCTGCATCAGCTCTTCCTCTCCTAGGAGGGAACCCCCCACACACGACCATGGGAACAGGACTTGCTGGTCTGGTCTGGCCTAAGCTCCAGCTGTGGCCACCAGACGCTGAGTCTGGGCCAAGACTGCTCCTGAGTGCATTAGGGGAGGATGACAGCTTATAGCTGGCCTCTGGGCTGTCCACAGTCTGGCTTGGGGAGAGGCCTTTGCTGGGGCCCACCCCATCCCTGGGGATGTATATAAGGTGACTTTGTTCCATCCTGGGTATTTTGATGAGTAGGTGGACCTGCAGCTTCTCTTTCTGGTTTTTTTGGATATGGTCTCTGGGAAAAAACTGAGGTGCTGGGAGAGTCTGAGTTCCCTCAAGTGGATGCTAGCTCCCTGATAAGAAACACTAACCGGGACTGGATTGCAGTCATTGGTAAGGGACTCTGGGGGAGGCCTAGCTTTTGGTGCTATGTGGGTGGTGGTGAAACCCAGGAAACCAGATTTCAGAGTTCCTCGGAATGGGCTCTGTGATAAGCACTGAGCTCTGAGCCTGGGTGGGCCTCACTAGCAGAGGAGGCTCCATTAGCTTCTCCTGAAACCCTCTCCTTCAGTCCAAAGGCTGAGCTGAAACTGGAGAAGTCAGGGCACAAGCCAAGGAGCCACGGGGGCAGTGGGCCACAGAAAGAGCTGGTGATCCCAGGGATTGTGGATTTTGAGCAGATCCGCCGGGCATTGAGGACCCCCAAGCCCCAAACCCCTGACACCTACCGCTTTGGACGCCTCAGTCACAACTCCTTCTTCTCTCGGCACCACCCACACCCCCAGCATGTGACCCACATCCAAGGTATGGCCTGGCTGGTTGGGGTGGGAGCAGAGGGAGTATCACAATTGATCTTGAGAACTGGGAAGGAAGAATCAATGGAAGCCCTTTTCCAGACTGGGGCCCAGAGAGGATGGGGGCCTAGCCAGGATCCCGGAGCTGCCAAGCACCTAAGCCAGGACTGCGCCTTGATGGGCAGGAGGGCAGCATGGGCTCCCAGCGTGGGCGGCAGGTTCCCTGCAGGATTCCCCTGACAGCTGGGTTCTCCCATTTTACAAATCGGAGAAACGGATAAGTTCTGTCCCGGAGCAATGCTCTGTTCGCTAACTTAGACCACATCAGCCACTCAGCTGTCCAGCCAGCCACAAATATTTATTGACTGTGAAGTATGGGTCAGGCACTTTTTTAGGCCCTGGGGATACAACAATGAGCAGGACAGACATAGTGGCCGCCCTCCTGGAGCTGACCTCCAGTGGGGTGGGATGGGAGATAGGGAAGGTGTCAAGTGTCCAGGCTGCGGTGGGAAGATTGCTATTGTTCAAAGGTGGTCACAGAAGATATGGCAATTAACATGACGTTTGGGCAAAGAACTACATAGGAACTGTGCACACAGCAGAGGGAAGGATGTCTCAGGCAGATGGATCAGCGAATACAAAGGCCGGAAGGCAAGAGTGCTCCCACTCTGTTGGAGGAGCAGCAAGCAAGCAGAAGCTGGTCTGGCTGGAGTAAATAGGAGGGGGAGAACAGAGAAGCCATCAGGGAGACAGTGGGCCCAGATCACCTAGGCATTTGGGCCACTATTGACACCATTAAGCCACCTCCCTGAGTCCACTGGAGCCCTTGGAAGGTTGAAAGCACAGAAGTGACATATTTTAGCAAGGTCATCCTGGCCTCTGTCTTCACTGTGGCTTGGAGCAGGGGCTAGAAATGGAAGATCTGTGGCTCTGTTCTGGAGATATATAGAAGGTAAAGCCAACAGGACTCAGCGATTGGTTAAAAGTGGAGTGTGGGAGGAAGAGAAGAGCCCAAGCTGACTGAGAGTTTTGGCCAGAGCACCTGGGAAACTGGAGTGCATGGACTGAGACAGGGAAATCCCCAGCAGGACCGGTGCAGGCTGGGGAGGAGTCAGGGGTTTGGTCTTGGATGTGGAACATAGGCGACATGAGATGCTTTCTAGACCTCCAGGCGGAGGTACAGGGTGTCCAGTCGGATCTGGAGTTCAGGGCAGAGACACAGGCATGAGAGCCATTCGAGAAGGGGTGTTTCAAGTGGTGGGACTGGGTGGGATCACCAAGGAGTCCATGTAGGTACAGGAGATGAAAACCTGGGGACGGGTTCCTGGGGACCCTGAGATGAAGAGGTTGAGAAGATGAGAAGCTGGCAGAGGAGATGAGGAGAGGTAGTGAGCCAGAACAAGAGCGAGGGGTCCTGGCACCAAAAGGAAAGTGTTTCAGCGGGTGGAGAGAAGCCCTGCCAAGTCCTTACCAGGCCAGGCCTCAAGCCTCACTATCAATAGCAATGTAATAATCCCCTAGGGTTAGCAAGAAGGGTCCTCACAGGTAAACGGCCCCCACCACCTCCAGGCTGCCCTGCACACAGCCTTGTACAGGCTGATGGATACCAGAAGTTTTCTGCAGAGGGTGTGGCTCTATCTCTCTCCCTGTGATGTGAGCCTGGGCCTCTTCCATCACAAACTGTGACTTCACACCCGCATCCCAGCATCCTCATCTTTAAGCTGCCTACCTACCCCTGTGTATTCACATCAGCAATTTGTTGCCCTGTCATAGGAAATCAGAAGGTCCTTGGGACTAGGGGCCCAGAAAGCCTAGGTTCTTGTCTTACCTCTGCCCAACTCACAGTGTAGCCCTGAGCAGGCCACCCCCTTGTCCATTCTAAGGTCCCCCCGTGGGTGCAGTGGTCGCTGGTCTGGGTGGTTACAAGGCCCTCCCAGCTCTGATGATCTATCAGCTTGTGGTTACTGGGAGAGGTGAAGCCAGAATCACCCTGCCCTTCAACCTCTTCCCAGCCTCCTGGAGCTCTTAAGGTCCACCTAAGCCTCCCTTCCCACAGCCTCTAACCCTTTGCAGATTTCACCAGGAAGCCTGTGTGTGTCATCAGGGACAAATTCTCTCCAGCCCTCTTGCCTGAGTCCACTGTCTTTTCCAGCTGTCAAATGGGGATGCTTACCATCTCTGTCCCCATTGGAGACCCACAGTCTAACCGGAACCCCCAGCTTTCTTCTGGTGGGTACTTGGGACATACCTCCCTCTCTCCTGGGGCTCATGCCTCTCCCCAAGGGCTGCCTCACTTGGGTGGGTGCCCAGAAGGAAAGGGCCATTGCTCTTAGGTCAGTGAGGTCCACTGGGGGAACCCCGCTTTTTCTCTCATTTCCTTGGACAGCCTCATCTCTGCATCACTCCCCACTCAGCAAATCCTAGCCAGCAGAAATGCACCCCTGCTTGGATTTGAGGTGCTCGAGAAGCAGTAACACGCAGAGGGCAAGCAGATGTTGAGCCTGCAGTCATGTGACTTGGCAGCTGTAGGCCGGAAGGCTAAAGGAAATATTTAGTAGCTTGTGCATTCAGGCATTGGCCAACCAGAGCAATCAGCCACAGTGCTGGTGCAGCGTTCCGGGGGCCTCTGCTCTGCCAAGCCTTACCCTTTCCATGACTGAGGTGCTGGAAGTCAGTTTGGTGGGGACAGGGGAGAGATCCTGGAGAAGGGGCTGGGGCTGCTGGTGCAGGGCAGAGAGACTTGGAAGGCTGGCTGTGGCTAGGACATCAACATCAGCACCCGCTAGAAGGAAAGCAACCCCCCACTCCCACACTCCACCCACTGCCACAACCACCACTCATGCAGTGAATCCAGATCCTTCTCCCTCCAGGGCACCACCTCCCCCTTTCCCTTTGAGATCCAGGCAGGGAGGCCAGGAAGGAGAGCAGACTCCCCTACCAAGGCCTGGTGGTACAGGGAGGGGAGGAGGGCCCCTGACTTCAGTTGGCAGGACCTTGTCTTCTCCTCCCAGAAGCCTGGAAGAGGGAGTTGAAGGAGCTGGCTTCCCGGGTGGCCTTCTTCACCAAGGAGGATGAGCTGAAGAAGAAAGAGGTGGGTGCGGAACACAGGAGCTAGTCTGGGGAGAGGTGAAACAGACCCATCCCTGTGTGAGGAGATCCCTCCTGAGTCAGTTCAGCCTGGGCTGGGTGCGGGGGGGAACTGATTAATACAAACATCAGGGGAAAGGTCATAGAAGGGAGACAGCACACCTAGGTGGAGAAACGCAAGCAGGGGTTTTAGGACAGGCGGCACTCGGGGGCCTTCGATATCTAAGTGAGATGTTCACAAGGGCACTGGGGAGTTCTGAGCAGAGGCACCCAGCACAGCAGATCGAAAGCTGGCAAAGGCAGGGCACCATCAGAGCCAGGCTATAAGTGGGCAGCAATGGGAAAGGTGTGAGGGGGCAGACTGAATGTGGAAAGGAGCAGCTGGTTCTTAATCTCCAAATCTTTTAGTGTCTAATCACATAAGGAGCAGAGAATCTCAAAGGTTTTCAGACATGATGGGGGTGACCCCATGGGTGCCATTTGGTGATAAAACAGTAAAGTCACTTGAGAGACAGCTTGAAGGTGACTGGAATTGCTCTTGGGACAGTCTCTGGTCCTGTCCCTTGTCTCAGGCAACCAGAGTGGGCAGGCAGAAGCGTGGCATCTCATTCCTGCTCACAGCTAACTCAGTGCAGCACTCAGGACAAGTCAGCTAAGCTGTCTGGGTCTCAGTTTTTCTTTCTTTAAAATGGGGAGAAGGATACTACCAGTCTTAACTGGAATTGCAAGGACAGGAGACCCCAGGCCTCTGGGCACAAGGCCCCAGGCCTCTCTGGGACAGACCTGGGGGCAGCTGAGCTGGGAATTAAGGTAGGCGATGGGCCCTTGGTGCAGGATGCTCTTTTCAGATCTCTGATGTCTGTGGGAGGGGCAGCAGGGAGGACCTGCCTGGAGGAAGAACGAGAACCAGCTGCAGGCATCCAGCAATTGACCCTCCATTACTGAGTTCCAGGAGGAAGAGCTGTTGCTAGTTTAAGCATGAGAGCTGATAGTGGGAGGACTGGCTGCTGGAGAGAGGGCTGGGGATGCCCAAGGAGGGGTCTAGGGCAGGTGGGGTGGGGAGCAGACCTGGATGAGACCCTGAGACCCTGGCAATACTGTGCTGCTGGGGTTTGGGGGGCACAGTGCCCTGGAATTGTGACCCAGCCTCCTCCCCCTCTCCTCCCCTCTGCCCTCTTCTTCCCCTCTTGCTGACTACCTGGAGTCTCTGGCCACTTTTGTCCCAGCAGAAGGAGGAGCCTCCGCGGGAGCAGGGGGCAAAATACTCAGCGGAGACTGGGAGGCTCATTCCCACTTCCAACCGGGCTGTCAGCCGCCGCAGCTCCCACCAGAGCCAGGGGAGGCAGTCTTCGAGCAGAGATGAAGGAGTCGGGGCCTTCCTCCTGCAGGATCAGGAGCTGCTGGTGAGGCCCCGGTTCTGCTCCTAGGCTCTTGTCTCTCCAAATCAGGAGTCTTACGAACCGCTTCAGGACAAGGTCCCTCTCAGGGATACTGGCTTCTAGTACTGTTAAGACCAGAAAACTCCAGTCCTGGGGAGTCAGCAGCCAGGGTTATGACCCCCTGCTGCCTCTAGGTTTCCATATGAGTCCTCTCCCCTCTCTGGGCCCTAGTTCCATGATCTATCCACTGGAAGCATGAATGCCTTGTCGTTGAGGGTCCCTTCCAGCTGTGGCATTTGATGGGTTAGTGAAGGAGCTGCAATGGTGGGTGAAGAAGGAGTTCCCGCCCACCACAGCAGGCCGCACCCCACAGCCTGCACGGCTAGGCCCAGCCTGGTGTGCACACTCGGAGAGGGGCCGGGCCTGTGCTTCGGTGAGCGCAGAGCCTGCCTCCTCTATGCTCACATTTCCCCATCGAGGCCTGAGATGAGTCCATGCCTCATCCTGGTGGGTTAAGGTATCGAGGGTCCCTGTGAAAATGCACAGATGTCCTCCAAGAAAGGCCAGAGATGGAGCTCGCATCCAGTCACCTTCCTTGTGACCAGCACTGCCAGGTACACACTCCCACTGAAATCTTGCCACAGTGTAGCAAAGTGGATAGAGCAGATAGGGCCGGGCACCCCCATGCCACGAATGGGGAGGCTGAGCCTTGTCAAGTGAGAGTCCACGGGCCAGGTCCCCAGAGAAGGAGCATGTAGCCAGGACTACGGTGCTTTCTCCATCATAGGGCGGCCTCACCTCACCTGGAATTAAGTTCTCGGGTCCTGTGGGGAGGGGGCACAGGGCAGGTAAGTTGGACTCGGAGAATGGAGAAGGGCCCAGGGGCAGATCAGGGTGGGTCAGCACAGCAGGTGGGCACCTGAGGGCCAGAGTAGGCCCCTAAGCAGGCAGCGGCCTGGGGAGAGGCCCAGCCCAGATTCCACTCTGCTGAGGATGAGGCCAACCTGCTGGGGACTGACGGGCCCCTCCAGGTCCTGGGGTAATGGACCGCCACGAGCTAAGAGGGCCTCACTTTCCTAGGACTCCAGGGGTTCCATGTTTCACCTCCGGACCCCTCTCCAGCCTGCCATAGCTACAGCCACCAGCAGCAATCTGGCCTGGGGAGCCCCTGTAGTCCATCCAAGACAGAGCTGGGTCTTTTTCTAATGCTACCTGACTGAGGAACACAGGGGAAAATGGGCCCGGAAGTAGCAAAGATGTCAAAGGCTGAGGATGTGGCGAGGAGCCAAGCGTCCCCACTGCTCTGTGGGAGGGAGCCCTGCACTGGGCAGTTTGCAGAAGCGGCCTGTGCTGCCCCTCAGGCTGCTCGCTGGGCTTCCCCGACCCTTCCAACATCTCCAGACTCCAGGACCTTCGGGGTGGGCATGCGTGGGGTTCCTGAAATCCCCACACCAAGGCCCTGGCACGTGGGATTTGGTGTGTCTCTGAGGAGCTGACTGGCCAGCTCTGCCCTTGGCTTCCCAGTGTGAGGCCCTAGGGAATAACCGGTTGATCAGGCTCTGGGGATGTGGGGTCCACAGAGCTGATAGCTGAGGCCATGTTCTGCCACCAGTTTCCCACTAGCATCCCCTCTCAGGGCCTCGGATTCCCCACCTGTCCAGCAGGAAGGTTTAGAATCTTCCTCCAGGACTGTTGTGAGAGAAATCCCTCTGTTAAGTACAAAATACATTGTGAGAAAAGGCAGGGACTCTTGTGGGGGCACATTTAGCCCAGCAGGCACCTCTGGGAGCCCACTTTGGGGGAAGGGACCCCTTGGTGCCCTCCAAACCTACATTTGCCTGTACTCCTGGTGGAACGTGCTGGCCTCCCGCTCACAGGTCCTGGAGCTCCTGTGTCAGATCCTGGAAACAGACTCGCTGAGCGCAATCCAGTTCTGGCTGCTCTACGCTCCGCCCAAGGGTGAGGACACAGCCCAGCAGCACTGTCTCAGTGGAGGCTCCCAAGGTCCTGCCCTTGATCTCTGGTTCTGCAGGTCTCAAATGCCACTCTGCTCCCACCCTGGAGGGGCCCTTCCATGGGGCCTCTCCTCCTCCATTTTGGAGCCCCCAACTAGCCCTGCCCAGCTGGATGGTGTCTCTGCTTCCTCCTCCCCCATTCCTCAGCAGAATTTCCTTACCCCTGCTCCTTGGAGGGGAGCCCTCTTTCATGCTGACCCCAGGCCTCAGAACCTGGGAGGGAGAAATCCAAAGACTGTACTTAGCAGACACAGCCCCTCACACACCGCAATGGGAGACCCACACACACACAGGTGCAAGTATACACACATAGGGACACACATATGTATACATACAAACACATGAATACACACACGGGTGCACTGGGACAGTGGGTGAGGGGAGCATCTGAGTAGAAGGGTGAGGAGTGATGAGAGCCAGGAAGCTAACTGGAGAAGACTTCCTGGACAGGAGGGTGAGGGAGGAGGAGGAGGAGGAGGAAGGCAGGTTCCGGGTAGACTTCCTAGAGTGGGCCGGAGGACATGGTGGGCAGGAGGGCCAGCTGGGGCCGAGAACAAGGTACACGTATGCTCGTGTGGCAGGACAGGGATGTGGAAGGGCTGGGGGCTCTGCACACGGGGGCCAGGAGAGAAGGGGAGCTCTCCTGAGGGGACCTGAGGGCAGAAGGCGGGTGCTTAGAGAAAGCTGCCCTGGATCGCAGGGCTGAGCAAGAGCTGGAGGCACTGCTTCCGCCCTGACCCCACCCTGCAGAGACAGGAAGGGGGCTGGGGACTGAGGACTCTGCCCCCGGGCTGTGCTTTCAGAAAAAGACCTGGCTCTGGGACTCCTGCAGACAGCGGTGGCTCGGCTCCTTCCGCAGCCCCTAGTCTCCATCCCTACAGAAAAGCTCCTAAACCAGCTCCAAGAAATGCACGAACCTCCTCAACAGAAGCAAGAGCCACCCTGCAGGTGGGCCCCGCACCCCTCCCCTGACCTTCAGCAGCCTTCTGTCCTCCCCGGTGAGGCCAGTGGGACCTGGAGAGAGGAGCGTGGCGCTGGCCAGGGCCCGAGCTGACTGAGCCTGTCTGGGAGACCTTCCAGTGCTGCCCAAAGCCAGACCACCCCGGGCTGCCAGTGGTGGGGAGAGCCTGAGGGGCCACCAGTGTCAGTTGTAACCAGGGCTGGATTAGCCACACCTAGCCCTTCAGAAGCTCTTTGGTCTATGGGAAGACATGAGTAAAGAGGAAATGCTAACACAAGGCAGTGCCTTTATACCACTACTAAGTGCCCTGATGGCTGGAGGAGAAAGATTACCAACTGGAGGGGGCCTCACAAAGCAGGTGGGTGGAGCCTGAGAGTCAGCAAGGCCACCCTGAGCTGCTATAAGTTTGCCTGACACCGCTGGGTGCTTCACAGTTTTCTAGTCCATCCAACAACCCACTGAGGCAGTATTAGCTTCATTTTACAAATGGGAAAACTGAGGCTCAGGAACAATTGAATGGCCTTCCCAAAGTAACCTGGCTGGTCAACAGAAGGGCTAGGATTCAGACTCGGACCTGTCTGACTCCCAAGCCCAGCAGCACTCAGCTTTGCCCCGGGAGCTTGTTAAAAATGCGGACCCCTAGAGATTCAATGTAGCAGGCCAGGGGTGAAGTGGGGTTGGGGGCTGTATTTTTAACAGTCACCTGAGTGTTTCCAACAGAGTTTGGGGAACACTGATAGGATGAGTAGGATCTGATTGACCAAATAAAAGCGTGGGAAAAGATCATCCCAGAAAGTGGGACCAGCCGGGATGAAGGCATGAAAATCAGGAAGGTGTCCACTAGGGGAATGCCAAGTTTGGGGTGTCTGGAGCATGGGTGGGCTTGGCGAGAAGAAGCAGGGGTAGGGGCTGGACTGAGATTTCTTGAAGGCATGGGTTCTTGCACAGCCTTGGACTTGGTGTTCCCTTCCACTCTGAGAGAGCAGAGGAGGAACGCTGAGAAAGACGGGCTTCACCGCAACCTTGGGCAAACCACCTCCCAGCTGTGAAAATCAGCTTCATCCGTCTCTCAAAAGACCTCTCCCAGAGTCGTAGGGAGGGAAAGTAACATCAGGCGCATAAAAAGGTGTGGGGAGGTGTGAAGCCCAATACAAGACAGAAGAGTATCTTTCATACTGTAATTCCGTCAAGACGCAGGGTTCTTGTCCCTCAAAGGGAGGTCCACAAGGAAACCAGTGGGGCAAGTGAGTGAGGGCTGGAGGGGGCTGGTGCAGAGTCCATCCCTTGTTGTTCCAGACAGGAAGGCCTTGGTTCCCAGTGGAACTAACTGCAGACAGCAGGGCCACAGTTGTCTGGGTCTGGCCTGGGGTGACACAAGAAGGCCACCTGGGTGCTAGCCATGGACAGAAGTTTTCTGGTCCTCCAGGAGGGGTGGCTCTTGTCTCTCCCTGGAGCAGACAGCTGCCTGCACCCGCACCGCCTTCCCCACCGCCCCGTCTATCCTGCCACCCACAGGGGTAGGTTTCCAGCATAACCTTCCCAACCCCTTCTTTGTATTTGGTTACAGTCAATCCCCGAAGAAAATGAAAATACCACCTTTTTCAAAAAGTGAAAAACCAGGTAAGATTCCCAGTAGTGGGTCATTCAGGGGGGCTCACCGAGGCCCACTGTGGCTGGATTTCTCAGTAGATTTCAGTCAACTGGAGATGAGTCCCTGCCCAAGGAAGCTGCTCACTTCACCTATTCATTCAATCATTCATTCATTCATTAACAAGTATTTATTAAGCACCCACAACGTGCTGAGCTCTGGGGATCATTGAGGAAGAATTCAGACAACTTCCTGCTGTCACGGAACTTACATTCCAGCGAGGAGGCATACAGACAACAAATAAAAACACCTGGGGACGAGTGGGCACAGATACTGTAAGGAGAACAAGCAGGGTTCTGTGGTCAGTAGTGAGATGGACTGGCAGGTGGCGGGGAGAGGGCTCCTAGAGCTGAATGGCAAGGAAGATCAGCGCTGCCCAAGTCTAGGAAGAGCCAACTAGTAAAGCTCCCACCTCTTGGTGCGCTGGTTGAAAAGCAAGCAGACCACGGTGGCCAGGGCCTTCTGTGGGGGACAGTGGTAAGGGAGGGATGAGACAGGTGGGAGAAGCCGGCCTGCGGTAAAGGCCAGGCGTGTGTGTGGGTGTGTAAGAGGGTTATGGGCAGGGTGGGCGTGCCCTCTCTGTGTGCAGCATGGACTATGGGAGACAAGAATGGGCGAGGGAGACCAAGGAGAGTCCGCTGCAGTCATCCCGGTGCCTTAGACTAGAGTGGGGGACAGGGGCATGGCAGGCTGGAGGGGAGAGAAGAAGAAACACATTCTAGATGTATCTTATTCTCCCTAATTAGGCCATCAAGGGTCCAGAGTGCCTGGCAGAGAGGCACAGAACAGGCACCTCATTGATATTTCTTACTTGGATGTTGAAAGAAGAGAGGTTGGGTTCCATTCGGAGAAGGGAATCACTGCATTCCTCTCAAGTCGGATTCCCTCCTCCATCACCAGCAGAGCTGACAGCAGGAGCTGCAGTTGACTCAGACCTCCCTCTCAGCACTCACACATCCACCTGCAGCTCCCAGGTAGCAGCCCCGCCTTCCCAGTCCTCTCCTGCCTGCTGTCTCTCCTCCCACTAGAGTACATTGGAGAAGCTCAAGTCCTCCGGATGCATTCAAGCCAGAACACAGAGGAGAAGACATCGAAGCCGAGGGCAGAGGGCTGAGGAGCTAGCAAACACCTGCCCCTGCCTTGCCCAAGAGCAGCCCAAGGGTTCAGGGGTGTTTCTGTCTCCACCATTTTCACTGCAGCACCTGATCCCCTACTGTGAAAAGCCTACTAAATAAAACCCTGTCTTCCCTGGGAGAGGGCAGTTCCACATTCCTAGCAGTGGGAGGCCTGTGCTTGGGGTCACTGATTCCAGGAGAGAGATGGGCTGCACGGAGCCATCACCACTCCCATGGGAAAGCCCAGGTGCTACCTCCACGTGGGGCTTCCCTGGTTCTTTTATGTTCTGGAGAACTGAAGGGCAGATGGCAGTTGGGGCATCCTGAGAAAGGGATTCTGCCCCTCCTAGAGCCGAGACACACAGGACTCTAAGTAGGGTAGAGCAGAGGTCAGAGACCATGCAGTCCTCCTTAGAATAACCACTGTTGCCAATTATTGAGTTTCTACTTTTTGTGTGTGTTGGCCACAGAGGCAGGACTCAGGTCAAAGCTGGTGATGAGCACAATGATGAACAATGTGAATTGTTCTATGTGCTTTATACTCAGTACATACCTACACACATGCAGATGAAACAACTTGTCCAAAGTCCTACAGTTAATGAGTGGCAGAGCCAGAACCCAAAGCCTCAGTGTCTGGCTCCAGAATCCTGCTCTTACAAACTGTATTCTGGCTGGGAATGGTGGCTCAGGCCACCTGTAACCCCGGCATTTTGGGAGGCTGAGGCAGGCGGATCACTCCTGAGGTCAGGAGTTCCAGACAAGCCTGGCCAACATGGTGAAACCCCATCTCTACTAAAAACACAAAAATTAGTCAGGCATGATGGTGGATGCCTGTAATCACAGCTACTCAGGAGGCTGAGGCAGGAGAATCACTTGAATCTGGGAGGCAGAGGTGCAGTGAGCGGAGATCATGCTAGTGCACTCCAGCTTGGGCAACAGGGTAAGACTTTGTGTCAGAATTTAAAAACAAAACAAAACTACATTCTACTGTCTTACAGCCACTGTAGCCAAAAGCTGTGGTTACATTTCCAAAAAGCATAAGGTCTAGAGAAGACTCTCTGGGAAGTCCAATGTCTTCCATGACATTTCTGCAAATTCCCTGGAAAATTGGGGTGGGGAGGAGGCACAGGGGATTTATAAAGTCATGGCTCCTGCGGCTCTGAGCTGCTATTTTACTGCTTAGTTGATGAAGTAGTGGACTTAGTTCCATGCACTGTGGCTCCATGCTACACTTGCAACACCACTCTACCTCACACTCATTCAGATGAATTCAGTCCTCCTGGGTTTTCCCAAATACCCCGTTCACACAAAACTTTTCTGTGCCACAGACTTCAATTGAGATTAGTGGATTGATGGAGATTTGCTATTAAGTAAACAGCTTCACGTTTGACATTAAGCCACCTTGTTTTTAAAGCCCCTCGCCCATCTTCCAATGGGGTCATCTCCCCAGCAGCAGCATGTATAACACGATGCAGCCATGTTCAGGAAAGTCTCTAGGCCCTGCTCCCCAAGGTGTTACCTGTCCTTTTGGGTATCTGGGTGATTTCTCATGGGTGTCAGGATGCCATGGCTGCTTCCTGGTCATCCTGAGTTTTCTCTGTCTCCAGGACCTGGAAGTTCTCTTCTCCCTTTACCCTGCTCCTCTCCTTGAAGAACTGAGACAGATTTTCCCTTTCATCTTTTCCCTTCTTGGGATCCGGTCTCCTTAACCATGGAGGTAGCCATTGTTTTTGGCTATCCAGGAATGTGAAACCTAGCACTATCCAACCAGAGCCCCCCAGCCCTTGGCACAGGGAAGCAGCCTCATTGTCTAGGGTAATACCTGAGGTTTGTTGTCTCACAGCCAAGAAAATCAAAGATGCAGACACACAAAGAGTCAGGTTAAGAGTGGAAGTTTTAATAGGTGAAAGAAAGAGAAGAGCTCTGTGCTGCAGACAGAAGTCTCAGAGAAACAGGTTGCTGGTTCCATAGTGAAATGCAGGGAGTTTTATAAATGAGCTTGAGGAGGTGGTGTCTTATTTACATAGGGTGAGAATCAGTTGGACCAGTTGTGCCATTTGCATAGGGCGCAAAAAACTGGTTAGGACTTAGGTGTGCCATTTGCATAGGGTGGGAATTTCTGGCCACCCTCACCCTAATCTTTTATTATGCAGGCAGGTCTTCTGCCTGGCCTGTGCCATGTTGCCTGTTCCTTTACTGTACACGTGGTAACAATAAAAGCAAAGATGGAACCTCCATGTTGGACATGGCTGGCTCCCAAGTAGCCCTTTTCTATTGGCACAGCTGCCAACATTCCCCTGTGCAAGCTTCCAGCCTCCTTATTTATGTTTGCAGCTCGATTTTTCAGGCTCTCTTTGTTAGAAAAAAAAATAATTTCTTGGGCTGCTTTTTGTTTAAAGGAAAGCTCTGCCAAGGACTCTTTAACCTTCACTATCTGCCTAAATAATTTCTTTCTACCTCCTATATCAATAGGACTGGTCAGGGACAGGACACACATTTCACCCAAGCTGGGCCAATCACAGTCTGTCCTTGGAAATGTTTTTTGCCGGGGAAGGAAGTTTCGAGTTTCAGAGGATTCCATCATTGTTCTATCTGGATACAGTCACACCTGAGGCTCCTGATTCTTCTCCACCCTTCCTCATACGTTAGGCAATAAAATTTCTTCTTCATCCAATAGTTGATTTTTATGTGTGCTTTTTTTAACATACAATTTACCATCTTTACCATTTTAAAATACACAGTTCAGTGGCATGAAGTACATTCACATCGCTGTGCCACCACCACTCCCGTATGTCCACACAACTCTTTTCATCTTGCAAAGCTAACACTCTATGCCCATTAAACAGTAACTCCCCATTCTCTCCTCTCCCAGTTTCTGGGAACACCATTTTACTCTGTCTCTCTGGAATTGACTACTCTAGGTACGTCACTTAAGTGGAATCATACAGTATTTGTCCTTCTGTGACTGGCTGATTTCACTTAGCTTAATGTTCTCACTCTTCAGCCATGTTGCAGTATATGTCAGAACTTCCTTCCTTTTTTTTTTGAGACAGAATTTCGCTCTTGTTGCCCAAACTGGAGTGCAATGAGTGATCTCAGCTCACTGCAACATCTGCCTCCCAGGTTCAAGTGATTCTCCTGCCTCAGCCTCCTGAGTAGCTGGGATTACAGGCATGTGCACCATGCCCGGCTAATTTTGTAATTTTAGTAGAGACGGGGTTTTACCATGTTGATCAGGCTGGTCTTGAAGTCCTAACCTCAGGTGACCCACCTGCCTTGTCTTCCCAAAGTACTGGGATTACAGGCATGAGTCACCACGCCCGGCCAATTTCCTTCCTTTTTAAGCCTAAATGATATTCCCTTGTATGAATATACCACCTTTTGTTTATCCATTCATCCATTGATGGACACTTGGGTTGTTTCCACTTATTGTCTCCTATGAATAATGCTGCTATGAGAATGAGTGTACAAAAGTAGGTGATTTTTGTGTCATGTGTGATAAAAAGGATCCACAATAATCTCAGGTCTTATAGCTGGTAAATTGAGGTTTCAGAATTGAAATTCAGATTCACCAGACTCCAGAGTCCTGGCTCTGAGTGACTGACAAGTTTCTAAACTTGAACCATTCCCATACCCATATCAGGAATTTTATTATACCTGCCTTTTCTTTTCTTTCTTTTTTTTTTTTTTGAGACAGGTTCCCATTCTGTTGTCCAGGTTTCAGTGCAACTCACTGCAGTCTCACACTCCTGAACTCAAGCAATTCTCCTATCTCAGCCTCCTCAGTACTGGGGACTACAGGCACATGCCACCATGCCTGGCTAATTCTTGTATTTTTGTGTAGAGACGGGGTCTCCCTATGCTGCCCAGGCTGGTCTTTAACTTCTGGGCTCAAACAATCTGCCCACCTCCACCTCCCAAAGTGCTAGGATTACAGGTGTGAGCCACTATACCCAGCCTTGTTACAACTGTTTACCACCTATGCTTTTCCTTAATGTTTATTTAAATTTACCTTTCTTTTTTTGCTTAAATAAATATATGTATTAGTCCACTCTCACACTACTATAAAAAACTCCTGAGACTGTGTAATTTATAAAGAAAAGAGGTTTCATTGACTTATGGTTCCACAGGCTATATAAGAGTCATGGCTGGGGAGGCCTTAGGAAATTTACAATCATGGCAGAAGGGCAAAGTTGAAACAAGCATGTCTTCACATCATGGCAGGAGAGAAACAGAGTGAAGGGGGAGGGGCTATACAGTTTCAAACAACTGGATCATGAGAACTCACTATCACAAGAACAGCAAGAGGGAAATCTGCCTTCATGATCCAATCACCTCTCACCAGGTCCTTCCTCCAACACTGAAGAATACAATTCGACATGAGATTTGGGTGAAGACACAAATCCAAACCATATCACTCTGCCCCTGGCCCCTCTGAAATCTCATGTCCTTTTCACATTTCAAAACACAATCATGCCACTTTAACAGTCCCTCAAAGCCTTAACTTAATCCAGCACTAACTCAAAAGTCCTAACTCACACCTGAGACTAAGCAAGTCCCTTCCACTTATGAGCCTGGAAAATCAAAAACAAGTTAGTTACTTTCAAGATACAATGGAGGTACAGGCAGTGGGTAAATGCTTCCATTCCAAATGGGAGAAATTGGCTAAAACAAAGAGGCTACAGGCCCCCATGCAAGTCTGAAACCCAGAAGGGCAGTCATTAAATCTTAAAGCTCCAAAATAATCTCCTTTGACTCCATGTCTCATGTCCAGGCTACACTGATACAAGAGGTGGACGGCTAAGGCAATGGGGAGATCCACCCTTGTGGCTCTGCAAGGTACAGCCCCCTTGGCTGTTTTCACAGGCTGGTGTTGATTGCCTGCAGCTTTTCCAGGTGCATGGTGTAAGCTGTCAGTGGATCTACCATTCTGGGATCTGGAAGATGGTGGCCCTCATCTCACAGCTCCACTAGGCAGTGCCCTGGTAAGGACTCTGTATGGAGGCCTCCAACCCCACATTTCTCCTCTGCACTACCCTAGTAAAGGTTATCCATGAGGGCTCTGTCCCTGCAGCAGACTTCTTCCTGGACATCCAGGAGTTTCCATACATCCTTCTAAATCTAGGCAGAGACTCCCAAGCCTCAACTCTTGTCCTCTGTGCACCTGCAGGGCCAATACCACATGGAAGCCCACCAAGGCTTCTATGGTTTGCACCCACTGGAGCAGCAGGCCAAGACGTATCTGGGGCCCTTAGTCATGGCTGGAGCTGGAGCAGCTGGGACACAGGGTGCCATGTCATGAGGATGCACAGGGCAGTGGGGCCATTGGCCTAGCCCATGAAACCATTTTCCCTCCTGGGCCTCCAGGCCTGTGACGCGAGGGGCAGCCATGAAGTCCTCTGAAACTTCTTTGAGACATCTTCCCCATTGTCTTGGCTGTTAACATTCGGCTCCTGTACTTATGCAAATTTCTGCAGCCTGCTTGAATTTCTCCTAAGAAAATGAGTCTTTCTACCACATGGTCAGGCTGCAAATTTTCCAAACTGCTATGCTCTGCTTTCCTTTTAAATATAAGTTCCAATTTCAGATTATATCTTGGCAAACGCGTATGAGTTTATGCTGTTAGAAGGAGCCAGGACACATCTGGAACACTGCTGTTTAAAAATTTCTTCCACCGGATACCCTAATCATTTCTCTCAAGTTCAAAGTTCCACAGATTTCTAGAGCAGGGGCACACTGCTGCCCACCTCTTTGCTAAAGCATAGCAAGAGTGACCTTTACTACAGGTCCCAATAAATTTCTCATCTCCGTCTGAGACCTCCTCAGTCTGGAATTCACTGTCTGTATCACTATCAGCATTTTGGTCACAACATTCAAGTCTCTAGGAAATTCCAAACATTTCTACATCTTCCAGTCTTCTTCTGACCCCTTCAAACTGTTCCAACCTCTTCCTCTTACCTAGTTCCAAAGTTTTCAAATATCTTTATAGCAATGCCTCATTTCTCTGATACCATTTTTTTGTATTAGTTTGTTCTCACATTGCTATAAAGAACTACCTGAGACTGGGTAATTTATAAAGAAAAGAGGTTTAATTGGCTCACAGTTCCACAGGCTGTACAGGAAGCTTATGGTATTGGGGGATTTTGGTTCAATAAATGATCATCTAGTCACACTGTGGGGTACTGTGTTGTCATTAAAAATGAAGATGTAGTTCAACATATTTCAGGATAGAAAGGTGTTCTTATTACATTGCTGTGGGGGTGGTAGGAGGAGGATGATATGTATGTGTATAGTATTAATAATATCTACCCAGTGTGTGTGTATGTGTACAGACACACACAGTCTTGCACATGCACATACCTGGAATGGATAACCAAATTATTAACAGTGGTTGTTGCTAGGTAGAATTATAGATGTTTTTCTTATCAGGTTGTAAAATTTTTCAATAATGAGCATATATTGCTTGCATATTTTTTTTTTTTTTTTTTTAAGAGACAGAGTTTCACTCTGTCGCCCAGGCTGGAGTGCAGTGGCATGATCTTGGTGCACTGCAACCTCCACCTCCCGGATTCTAGCAATTCTCCTGCCTCAGCCTCATGAGTAGCTAGGACTACAGGCACATAGCACTACCCCCAGCTAATTTTTTGTATTTTTTAGCAGAGATGGAGTTTCACGATGTTGCCTAGGCTGGTCTTGAACTGCTGAGCTCAGGCAATCCACCCACCTCGGCCTCCCAACGTGCTAGGATTACAGGCATGAGCCACTGCACCCAGCCTTTGCATAATTTTTTAAAGGAGAAGATTTATGGTGTAGGCCCCAGAGATTTCGAATCCATGGCGGCTGGGTCCCTGGCCCTGCCCCAGCTACACTTCCACCCCTTCTTGCCCTTTCCCCCTCCCTGACACCTCTACCTTCCCCAAGGCTTCAGTCTCATGAAGCCAGCTAGGGAGCAGGGGCTCCTTGGAAGAACCCACAGAGTTGCAGGTTAGATGGCCCAGGCTCTGTGCCTTCCTCTCTTCTCCTGCCTGCTGTGTCATTTCAGGTGGAAGGCCTGGATGTTCACCAGGAGGGTAAACCAAGAAAGGGCCCAGAGGCCAGTCTTTTTCCAAGGAACATAAAGAAGCTCCAATTGCCATTCTTCTCCTCTGGAGGAATGGGAAGGTAAGTCTCCTGCTCTCCCTGAATACTCGCCATCCCCCCAATCCCTTCCCCACCAGGAGCTTTCAGGCCTTACTAGCCCAAATGAAGTCACAGGCTGGCCATCTGGACACAGAGGACAGCCACGGTGAGGACTTCCCAGGCTCCTTGGACATGAGAGTAAGGGTGACTCTATGTAGCACTGTCCCTACTGACCCTAAGGGCAAGGAGATACTGGAACTTCAGGGGGCTTCCTCCAAAACGACAGGTGTGCTGGCCCCTGGCCATGGCTTGAGGAAACTTGGCAGACCATGGTAAGGGCTCTGAAAGCCAGTCGGGGCTAATAGGCTAGACTCTGGGCACCTGGCTGTTCCTGCAGCAGGGCTCTGCCAAGTGTGGGGCAGGTGTGGATACAGCCTTGAAGTCAGAGTGGCCTGGAGAATCCTCTCCAGGGAAGAGACAGGCAGTCTGACACCCGGGCACCTGCACCCACTGGACTCCAAACAGAAACTGTTTAGGGCAGGAAGGGGTAAGATCATTCTTATATGATCTTTCCCACTGGGCTCCTACAGGAAGTGAGGGATGTGATGGAAAGAGGGTCTTTGGTACTGCCCCTACAGTTGCTACTATTATTAATAGTACTCCTGAAAATTATAATCAAAATGAAATGACCACTCATCAAGCACTTGCTGTGTGCCAAGCTTTGGGCATGATCTTACTTAATCTCCACTTGTCAACATGGGTAGGGTAATTGCCTCTGGGAAGTTAGTTCCTGAATACCCCAATAATGTGGGGCATGACCAACTCAATATACCTCTGGAGGCTATATGAGTAAACAGCAAACTGTCCTCATGAAAGCAGGATGTCCGCAAACTGACAAACTGCGTCTGCCGCCAGAAGGATGTTGAGGGCAGTCATGCCCCAGGCCCCGTGCTCCTAGAGGCTATCTGTGCTCCTCGAGGTTATCTACTTGAATATCTGGGACCTGTGAAACAAGGGAAGCAGTATGTAGCTGACTGACAATCACCCCCTCCTCCCTATTCATTTACTTAATAAATAGGAAGGGCTGTAAAAGCTCCCGGCCTTTTGCTCACTAGAAGCAAAGAGCCCTCTGACCCCTTCTTTCAAATAGAATCTTTTGTCTTTGTCTTCAATTCCACATTTGTCCTCCTTCCTTCATGAGTTAACCACGGCAGTTAGTCACTGGCCCAAGGCCACACAGTGCTTAGGTGGCACAGCCAGGAATCAGGTCCCAGGTCTGTCATATACTAACATTTGTCTATTCAATACATGGTTTTAAGTTTCTCCCTATGCCAGGCACTTCCTGTGGCTTTCTGTTCTCAAGGGATTCTTTGCTCCCTTTCTGCCGGGCCAGGTGGACACTGTATACAGAGGGAGATGGTGGTCCCCAGACCCTGGATCTGATGCAGGCCAGGCCAGTCTTTCCTAGGCGAAGCTCCAGTCTGAGACAGTCATGGAGGCAAGGATCTGGGGTGCCCCCTACCCCTACCCTGCCCCCATGACTGACAGGAGATGTGTTGCCACTCTTGGCAGAGATGGTGAGGAAAGAGACCCTTAATCACTTTCGGCCTCCTACACTGCATCGCAAAAGGAGAAGTTAGAAGTCAGCCAGAGAAGGGACCAATTAGTGCCACCAGCCTGGTTAAGGATAAGGCCCCTACTGCTAACCACAATCCCATCTACAGATCACGGATATAGTATGAAGAAATCTCTCTGAAGGCATTGTTTCTACTTAAACAGGATCAAACCCCAGCCCATGCCTACTTCCTGGGTCAAGATCTTTTCACATGTAATTTCTAGAGTTATAAGCCTTTAAAAGGGCAGGGACTTTCTTTGTTAGATGAGTTTGGCTGTTATACAACTATGTCGCCCTGCTCCTGGCTGAATAAATCACCCCTTCCTTCCCAGTTTGGTGTTCGAGAGGTTTGTCTTGCGGCTTTTCCTGCTTTATTTGATTCCCTCACCAAGAAGCGAGGTTTGGTTGGCGGCTGGCCTGCACAGTCTTTCAGGTGGTTTTCCTTGCCCTGCAGAGCACCCTCGTGGGGGACTCCCGCCTGCTTGGGCGACACGATTCCTGAGAGCGCTCCCAGGCAGGCATTGGTCCAGGTGGAAAGCCTCGGCAGAGCAGAGCAGGAAAGCCCCTGCCATGTGGATCCACCCAGTGGCTGAACCAGAGAAGGAATGGGTACTTGGAGTGTCCAGACAACAGAAACACAGTAGTATCGATCCTGGAAAACTTGCCCACCTCTTTTAGGTGGAAGCGTGGCCTGATCATCCACGTGTGCTGGATTTGGCACACTTGACCTTGGCTCACTCTCTCTCTCTCTTTCTGCCACTAACCTTGGAAGTTTTGCTTTTGATTTCGATTTGGATGGAGGGAGGTGTGCGATTGTGTGAGTGATTGGAGGAGTCCAATTGGACTCATCAGCTGTGAAATGTGGGAGTTGCAGGTCCATTAGAGGAGACCCCAAGCTCCGAGAAAATTGTGGGGCCGGCTGTGATTAGTGGTGATCCGCATACAGCTGGATGGAGATGCCCTCACAATCTAGGGGTTGGGAAGGGATTAACGAACACTCTAATGCTAAGTGGCATCTGAAACACTCCCCAAGAGGGAGACTATCCTACTGGCCTGAAGTGAAAGTGAAAGAGGGTGTGTCACACAGTGCTGGGCAGAAACAACTGAGGTTGGAGTAAAACTCTCTTAACTCTCTGTGAGGACTGTTTTTCTGTGCAAAACATGGGTCATACTTATAGCAAGCCTAGCCCTCTAGGGACTATGCTGAAAATTTTCAAGAAGGGATTTAGTGGGGATTATGGAGTAACTATGACACCAGGGAAGCTAAGGACCTTATGTGAAGTAGACGGGCCAGCATTTGGGGTGGATTGGCCCTCAGAGGGGAGCCTAGACAGGTCTCTTGTCTTCAAAGTATGGCATGAGGTTACCTGTGGCAAGCCAGGACACCCTGATCAATTCCCGTACATAGAATCATGGCTGCAGCTTGTTCTAAACCCTGAGAGGACAGGCAGCAACCATACTAATGGCAAAGGGACAGGCAGCTAGGGAAAAACCCTGCTCCACCCACAGAGGGCTACTGACTCCTAAGGTCCTGGCAAATCCAGTAACAGAAGAGTTTTTACCAATAATATCCCCGCCTCTTGGTCTGGAGGAAGAATTCCTTGCCCTTGAGCCTAAAACCTCAGCATCTCCACCAGAATTGCACACCCCTAAACCACCCAGAGTAGACAAGACAGAATATAGAGACATCACCTCCCATAGCCGCCCCCTTCCCAGGAGGAACTCCAACCCCACCTCTAGCAGCCTGCCTGCGACCCAGGGCAGGGGTGCGATGGCTTTAAGAGAGCAGAGGTATACGGGAGTGGATGAGGATGGCCACATGGTGGAAAGGTGTGTTTTCACATACCTGCCATTCACCTCAGCTGATCTTATCAACTGGAAAAATAACAATCTGTCTTATTCCAAGAAGACACAGCTATCATTGACCTACTGCAAACTATTATTCAGACTCACAACCCCACTTGGGCTGATTGCCACCAGCTGCTTATGTATCTTTTTAACATGGATGAAAGCCGGAGAGTACTCCAAGCTGCCTCCAAATGTTTAGAGGAACATGTTCCTGCACATTACCAGAACCCCCAAAAGTATGTCAGGGTCCAGTTACGGGGGACTGACCCCCAGTGGGATGCGAACACCCCGGAGGGCATGCAGAGGCTAATCCAGTACAGAGAGGCCTTACTGGAAGGATTGAAAAAGGGAGCCCAGAAGGCTACAAAATCAGTAAAGTCTCTGAGGTCATTCAAGGGAAAGAGGAAAGCCCAGCACAGTTCTATGAGAGGCTGTGTGAAGCCTATCACATGTGTACTGCTTTCAATACTGAGAGCCCCGAAAACCAACGTATGGTAAATATGGCATTAGTCAGTCAATGTGCAGAAGACATTAGGAGAAAATTGCAGAAACAGGCATATTTGCAGACATGAATACTTCAGTTACTGGAAATAGCTAACCAGGTGTTTGTGAACAGAGACACGGTAAGCCATAGAGAAAGTTGCAGAGAAAACGAGTGTCAGGCTCGACGAAATGCTGACTTGATAGCTGCCGCTATTAGAGGAGCTCCACAGGAGTGGGGATGGGGGGTCTGGAAAGCTACCAGTCTAATTGCCCATGCCTGCAGCGTGACCAGTGTGCTTACTGTAAGGAAGTGGGACACTAGAAGGACAAGTGCCCCCAGTTGGCAGGAAAACAGGGCAATGTTAAGCACGAGGCTTCAGACGAAAATGAAAGAGCTCTGTTCAATCTAACGGAAGGGCCACTGGACTGAAGGGGACCAGGCTTATTTGCCCCAAAGAGCCCAGTCCAGATGACAGTCCTGTAACCACCCCCATCAAAGGAAACAACCAATATTGTTGGAGCTACTGGGGTGTCAGAGAAACAGTCTTTCTGTTTGCCTCAGGTCTGTTCAGTGGGAGGCCATAGGTTGTACATCAGTTCTTGTACATTCCAGCCTGCCCCCTACCCCTCTTAGGGAGAAATTTGCTAAGCAAACTAAGAGCTACTCCTATCACCTTCACTGATAAGGGCTCCCTGCAGCTGAAACTGCCTCAGGTAGGGATTATCACAGCTCTCACAGACCCTTAGAAGGAGGGGTGGAGACTCTTCTTAACTAAACCAGGGACCAAAGACTACAGGCCAGTGCAGGCCTTGCGTTTGGTTAATCAGACTACAGTGACTTTGCACCCACTTGCACCCAACTTATGCATGCTGTTGAGGTTATCGTCAGCAGAGGATAGTTGGTTCACTTGTTTGGACTTAAAGAATGCTTTCTTTAGCATTGGACTGGTCCTGGAGAGTCAGAAACAATTTGCATTTCAATGGGAGAATCCAGAAACAGGTGTGACCACCCAGTACACCTGGACCTGGCTTCTCCAGGGGTTCAAGAACTCTCCCACCATCTTTGGGGAGGCACTAGCCCATGACCTCCAGAAGTTTCTTGCTAAGGACTTAGGCTGCATGCTACTCCACTATGCTGGTGACCTTTTATTGGGACACCCCATAGCAGTCGGGTGTGCTAAAGGAACAGATGCCTTACTTCAGCACCTGGAGGACTGTGGGTATAAAGTGTCTAAAAAAAAGAAGCCCAGATTTGCTTTCAGCAAGCGCAATATCTGGGGTTCACCATCCAGCAGGGAGAGTGCAGCAGCCTAGCAGAGAGGAAACGAGTTATTTGCAGCCTGCCAGAACCTGAGACTAGAAGGCAGGTGAGAGAGTTCCTGGGAGCCGTGGGCTTCTGTAGAGTGTGGATTCCAAACTTTGCAGTACTGGCCAAACCCCTATACAAAGTGACAAAGTGGGGAGACAAGGAACCTTTTAAATGGGGATCTCAGCAGTGGCAGGCCTATCAGATACTAAGAGCAAAACTTTTGTCAGCCCCGGCTTTGAGGTTACCTGATTTAACAAAGCCTCTCATGCTGTAAGTATCAAAAAGAAAAAAAAAATGGCAGTTGGCGTTCTAACTCAAACAGTGGGACCTTGGCCCAGGCCTGTAGCATATCTCTCCAAGCAGCTAAACGGAGTTTCCCAAGGAAGGCCCCATGTTTAAGGGCCCTGGCAACAACTGCTCTTCTAGCACAAGAGGCTAACAAGCTAGCTCTGCAGCAAAATTCAAATATCAAAGCACCCCACACAGTAGAAACTCTAATGAACACCAAAGGACATCATTGGTTAACAAATGCTAGGTTAACTAAATACCAGAGCCTGCTCTGTGAAAATCCCTGCATCACCATTGAGGTCTGCAACACCTTAAACCCGGCCAGTTTGCCCCCGATGTTAGAAGGCCCGGTTAAACACATCTGTGTGAAGTATGGGACTCAGTTTATTCCAGCAGTCCCGATCTTCGGGATCAGCCATGGACAGTAGTAGACTGGGAGTTGTCTGTGGATAGAGGCAGTTTTGTTAATCCACGAGGAGGCAGGGTGCAGGCTGTGCAGCAGTAACTCTGGACACCGCAATTGGGACCATGCCACTGCCTCAGGGTACTTTGGCTCAGAAGACTGAACTTACTGCTCTGGCCTGGGCCATAGAACTGAGTGAAATAGACTGTGAACTTCTATACTAATTCCCAGTATGCCTCTTTCACTCCTCAAGTACATGGGATGCTGTACAAAAAGAAGGACTGTTAAATTCTGGAGGGAAAGGACTTTCTCCAAGCAGAAGATGGAGCAGATAAACAGCTTAGGGAAAATGTGCCAGGAAACAGAATTAAAGTGGGTGCAGGCACTTCCCTTGGTGTTATTCAACATTATTCCCCCTATGAAGTCTTATATCATAGGCCCCCTCCCATACTGCAGGCACTCCTGGGAACTCCTCGGGAGTAGGGAAAAGTCACGCTAGAAAAACAGCTACAAGCTCTAGGAAAAATTGCTCAGGAAATTTCAACTCGGGTAAATGAAAGATGTCCTGTAAGCTTATTCTCCCCAGTTCACCCTGTCTTACCAGGTGATCACGTGTGGATAAAGGACTGGAGTGCAGCCCCTCTGAAGCCACGGTGGAAAGGACCCCAGACCGTGATCCTGATCATCCCCACAGCCGTAAAGGTAGAGGGAATCCCAGCCTGGATCCACCACAGCTGTGTGAAACCAGCAGCAGCTGAATCTTGGGAAGCTACACCAAACCCAGACAATGACTGCAAAATCACCTTAAAAAGGACAACAAGCCCTGCTCCAGCCACATCCCGGAAGCTGGCTGGTCCACGTATGGCCGAAGCATGAGGAAATTCATCGTGGGACTTGCTCTTCTTAATATTTGGACTTGTACAGTAGGGACATTAACTAATTTTGAAGAATGCTCTCAGTGTGTGCATCAGGTTACTAAGGCAGGATGTAAAGTTACTACCGTTCTTTTGTTCTACAGTTATTATGAGTGCGCAGGGACACAGAAAGGAACCAGTTTATATAATGGTACTCAGTATAAGGTGTGTAATCCAGGGGATGGACAACCCGATGTATGCTATGACCCATCAGAGCCCCCTACACATACGACTTTTGAAATTAGACTCATAACAGGGCAATGGAATAGCCCTACTAAATTAATAGCTAGAGCAGAGGAGAAGGGAAGCCCAAAGCAGGTCACCCTAAGGTTTGATGCCTGTGCAGCCATCAATGCTTATGTTTCCAGTCGGGGGTGGGGCTGTGGTTCCCTCGGATGGGAACAAAGTTCTGCAAAAGAGCGTAAGTACATCTGCCAGAAAACTTACTGGTGCAGTAAATGCATTTTTTGGTCATGTGTCCTCTGGGCCACTTGGAAAAATAATACACATAATCCCATTCGCCTTGTAAAAGGGAGGGATAACATTCCAGGGAGTAATGTCCCCTGCGTCTCGGGACATTGTAACCCAGTAGAATTAATAATCACAAACCCCCAAGACCCCAAATTAGAAAAAGGGGAGAATATAATGCTAGGAATTGATGAAAATGGGCTTGATCCCAGAGTCAGCATCCAGATTCAGAGAAAAATCCAAACACACTCAGCCCAGCCAGCCTACCAGCCCTTCTATAATATATTAAATGAAAGAACTTGTTCCTCCAACTTGCTGAAAATGTAGCCCATTCCCTTATTGTCACTTCTTGCGATGCGTGTGGAGGAACTACCACAGGTGATCGGTGGCCGTGGGAAGCCCATGAGTTAGTACCCTCTGACCCTGTCCCTGACCTGACCTCAGTTCAAAGAATTCAAACCAACAGTTTCCAGGTTTTAAAGGTTTCGATTATTGGGCAATACTGTTTGGCCAAAGAAGGAACAAACTTCACTGTTCCTGTTGGAAAGCTTAGCTGCTTAGGGCAGTGACTGTATAATGGAACAGTGGACACTGTAACCTGGCGGAGCTCAAACTGTACAGAGAAAAGCCCCCTCCTAAAATTTCCAAAATTACAGGATGCTTGGAATCATCCTGGGTATCCGAGAGACTGGAAGGCCCCAGCTGGATTGTACTGGATATGCAGACATAGAGTGTATTTACAACTGCCTGAAAGATGGACAGGTAGCTGTGGCATAGGCATCGTTAAGCCTTCCTTTTTCCTGTTGCCTGCCAAAACAGGTGAGGTGTTACAACATCCAGTCTGTTCCACCCGGGTGAAAGGAAATCTAAAGATAGGCGAATGGGAAGATAATGAGTGGCCACCAGAAAGAATTATTAAGTATTATGGGCTGATCACATGGGCAGAGAATGGCTCATGGGGGTGCCAGACTCCTATCTACATGCTCAATCAGATCATCCGGTTGCAGGCTGCCTTGGAAGTACTCATTAATGAAATGGCCAAATTCTGTCCATTTTGGCCAGACAAGAAACTCAAATGAGAAATGCGATTTATCAGAACTGGTTGGCCTTAGATTATTTGCTAAAAGCTGGAGGAGGAGTCTGTGAAAACTTCAACAGACAACCAGGGTCAAGCAGTTAAGGATATTGTAAAAGACATGACCAAACTAGCACATATGTCTGTGCAGGTGTGGCACAGATTCAACCCTGAGTTCTTGTTTAAAAGTTGATCCTCAGCCTTGGGAGTTAAAGACTGTCATTATAAGTGTGATAACAATAGTAGGTGTTTGTTTGCTACTCCTTTTGCCCCCGCCCTCTGCACCCTGTTCCTCTAAATGACTAAGAGATTCATCACTGCTGTATTAGACCAGAGAGCCACATCACAAATATATTATATGAATCATTATCAATCAGTTTCTTTAGAGGATCAGGAGAATAAGAATAAGAGTGAGAACTCTCACTAATGTTATAGGTGAGATTCTCAAAGGAGGGAGTGAGGAAGGAGACCCTTAATCACTTCTGGCCTTCTACATTGCATCTCAAAAGGAGAAGTTAGAAGTCAGCCAGAGAAGGCACTGGTTGGTGCCGCCAGCCTGTTTAAGGATAAGACCTCTACTGCTAAGCACAATCCCATCTATAGATCATGGATATGGTATGGCGGAATCTCTCTGAAGGCATTGTTTTTACTTAAATAGGATCAAACCCCCACCCCACACCTACTTCATGGGTCAAGACCCTTTCACGTGTAATTTCTAGAGTTGTAAGTCTTTAAAAGGGCAGGGACTTTCTTTGTTAGGTGAGCTCGGCTGTTATACAGCTATGTCACCCTGTTCCTGGCTGAATAGATTACTCCTTCCTTCCCAGTTCGGTGTTTGAGAGATTTGTCATGCAGCTTTTCCTGCTTTAATGGGAGCCATGGAGGAGGGCACACTGGGGCTGGGGCTGGTCCCTCGATTGCTGGGTGATCTGAGATGAGTCGTTTTCCTCTCACTGGGCAATAGAATCCCCATGTATGAATGGAGGAACTGGACCAGGTGATCCTGAAGATCTCTGAGAGCCCCTGGCCGAAAGTTCTAAGTTGTTTACCTCCCCAGGCAGGTGGATGTTTTTCCCGGCTTCTCTCCTAGGTTGGTTCTCCTGGACCCCATGCCCAGAGTCTTACTAGCACGGCCAGGCCTTGTGTGTTTTGGTTCCAGGAGGATGTCTCTGGGACCCACCGGGTGTCCTGCTCTGTGCAGAAGTACATGTTGATTGAGACCAAGGATCCTCTCAGCCATGAGGGGCTGAGGACAGGAAGCGCACCACTGGCCCAGCAAGTGACCACTCAGCATTATCCCCTGCTCTCTTAGGTTCGCCTCCCAACAAGGGGTCATCTGGCCTTGTTTGGAGGACGGCTTATTTGCTCATTTTCAATTCACCCTTCTCCCACCCCTCCGCCCCTGCCATCATTTCAGCCTTCAGAAACAAGAAGCCTCGAAAGTCTGAGAGCCCCCAGCCCCTAGGGATCCTGGCTGAAGCTGGTTCTCTGCAGAGAAGAACACAGAGACAGTCCGAGCAGCAGTTGGAGGGGCTCAGGGAGCGAGGGTATCAACTAGAGCAGGAGGCAGGGAGGCTGGTGGGACCCGACCTCTCTAAAAACCTAAGACAGGTCCTCAGCCTTCCAGATAACCCCTGGGGCAGAACTCAATGACCTGACTTTTCCTACCCCTTCTACCCCTAAACCATTTCCTGTTTGGAGTCCAGGACTAAGAGGTGTTCTCAGGTCCCTTCCAAGCCTGTGATTCTATGAGCCTACATTTCCAGGATTCTGAGATTCTAAGCAACCCTTTCCCCAAGATCCTGCACCATGTAAGATTTTTATATTTTCTACAGTGAATGATTCTATACATGTAACCAATTCTGAAATCTTATGCTTCAATTATTCTGGTACCTCAGTATCAGGTATTTCTAGGATGCTATGATTCAACCATTCCAAGATTCTCTGGCTGTAAGGATCTGGGATGCTAACGCCCTATTTTAATGGCCCTGTGAGCTAGCACTTGGGCAGGAGGGAGAGAATGGGTCCTCCATCCTCACAACACCCTAGGGCTGGGGCAGACCTTGTAAGTCACATGGTCCACATTCACATCACCCTCTGGGCACTCTCACCCTCTGCAACCTTTCCCCTAACTCACTGAGGAAGCCCCTCAGTGGACACTGGTGTTTGCCTGCCTCGAGGCATTTGGTAGGCACTGGCAGCCTCGAGCCTCAGCCACTGCGTCCCTCAGGGACCTGATCCAGGAAGGGCTGGCCAAGGAGGGCTGCACCCTCTCACTCTCCCCTCACTCACCTATGGGGGCCAGAATCACCTCCAGGGGGTGCTGCCCCCACCAGTGTCACCCAAAGCAGCTAGGCCTAGAATAGGATGGCAGGTCATGCCTGTGATCCCAGCACTTTGGGAGGCCGAGGCAGGCAGATCACCTGAGGTCAGGAGTTTGCCCCCAGCCTGACCAACATGGAGAAACTCCATCTCTACTAAAAATACAAAAAGTTAGCCAGGCGTGGTGGCAGTTACCTGTAATCCCAGCTACTTGGGAGACTGAGGCAGGAGAATTGCTTGAACCTGGGAGGCAGAGAGGTTGCAGTGAGCTGAGACCACATCATTGTACTCCAGCCTGGGTAACAAGAGTGAAACTCCATCTCAAAAAAAAAAAAAAAGAATAGGATGGCAGGAGCCAGGGGCTCCAGGGAGACTTTGAGGATTCACTAAGGAGCTTGGCATCTGGGCTTCCCCAGTGGTGGGGTCAGAGTGGTGTTGGGAGGGGCAGGTTTCTGCAGGCTGTGACCTACCTCCCAGGGAAAAGCTTCATCCTCTAGTTTCCTCCGCTACTGGGTGGCGGTGGGGGTTGTGGAGCTGGGGGTGAACCCTGGGTCTGGGGACCGTGAAGTGCCCAGTGGGTACCTGTCTCTCTGCCCTTCTCCCTCTAGAAAACATCTAGAGTTGGTCTCCTGGTCCCTGCCCAGTCTCCCAGCATGCCCAGCTGGAGCCTGCAGGAGGCCCTGGCAGTGGCTGGGCAGCCTCAGCACCCCACCGCTGGCAGGCCCAGGAGACGTCCTGCTGCTCCACAGTGTTTCTTCGGCCCCCACCACTCTAGGCTCTTTTTTCACTCTGGGTTTCAGGCCTGCCCCGAATAAAAGGAGCCTCCTTGCTCTGTACATAAACTTTCTTCACCGTGTGATCCTGGGAATGTCCCTTCCTCCCTGGCCTCGGTCTCCACATCTGTAAAGTAGAGAGTCCAGCAAATTTTAAGGCTCCTTCCAAGTCCATAGATGCTATGGTTCCATGGGAGAAAAGCAGCGGTACATCCACAGGCCGGCTTTACTTCCACGGACCTGAAATAGACACGTCATACTCAAGTTGTTAAATTGGAAGTGGTTTATTTACTGAAACGCAGATGTCAGCTTGGGTTTCCTGTTTCTCTAGGCCAGTGGCTAGAACCTGTAGAGTTCAGTGTCCTTGCTGTGTGTCTGCGGCTTCCTGGAGTCTGTGTGTGAGCAGCTGGGGTGGCTGTTGGAGGAAAGGCTTGCGGTCAGGACTCCGTTCCCTCCTCCCATTTCCCTGAGCTCTGCTCCGCTCCTTCTCTTGGCTGTCCTCTAGCTTCACCCATGCATCCTTTCATTTTCCCAGTTTCCACCAAAACAAGCCAAAATCCTGACACATAAGAAACCCTTAATTTGGGGGGGGGGGGGGGACATTTCCAGATGTTTGGGGAGACGGCAACACAAACAGACTTAATTGAACCTTAGATATACGAGACAACCTGTATCCTAAAAAGCCCCCAGCCACAGACAGGTGGAGAGGCCGCCCTCTCTGCTGTGTTCCCATCCCCACGGGGGCAGGGCTCTCCAAACCATCTTCTCCTCGGCCTGAAGGGGAGGAGTGAGGTCTGCAGAAGGACAAGAGACCTTTCGCCAGCTTCACCTTTTCTCAGTGCCCAGCAGTGTAGATTCTTTTACTCCGTGACACAAATTCTGCCACTGCTTAGAAGGTAAAAGTGGTGGCAGTCATTTGCTTTCAACGACGATCTCTTTGTTCTGTGGTTGCTAAAGCTGGCCCCTCTTGCTGCTTTTGTTTTTGAGACAGGGTCTCACTCTGTCACCCAGGCTGCAGTGCTATGGCACAATGATAGCTCAGTGTAGCCTCAAACCCCTGGGCTCAAGGGATCCTCTCACTTCAGCCTTCTAAATAGCTGAGACCACAGGCGTGCAACATTATGCCTGGCTATTGTTCTTTTTATTTTTTGTTGAGATGGGGTCTTGCTATGTAGCTCAGGCTGGTCTGGAACTCCGCCTCCAAAAGTGCTGGGATTATGGGCATGAGCCATCCCGAATCACTGGCCTCTAGTTGCATTTAAACAGGCTGAGAATTTCACAAATTTGAATCACAAAAGACTTTTTTTCTCCTGAAGCACTAAGCTGAAATAAAGTGTTGTCCTGCAACTTGGGCCTCAGGGAAGCAGGGAGATTCAGTAGCCACGAAACCGGTGGCCACCCTCTGTGCCACCTGGCCATGCTGCAGCAGGGCATGGGTGGCAAGGCCGAGAAACGGGAGACGGGGGCAGTCAGCTGCGCCCCCACCCCCAATTCTCTTGCTACAGCCCAGCCCACAGCCTTAGAGCTCTGGCTTCCGTGCCCCTTCCCACAAAACAGAGAGAGAAAAAGAAACACACACAAACAGTTTGGGATCCAAGGGCAATGTTAATAAATACATAAAAATTTTAAAGATCTGAACTTCCAAGGCACAAGAGTTTAACACAGGCCAGGCTGGTTCTCACAGGAATGACTCCATGTGTGCCCCAGTATCCCAGGGAGAGGAGAGTGGCAGGGGGAGGGAGCACCTGGGGAGGCCCTCCAGGACCTCTACTCTCCAAAAGGGGTTGCAGGACAGGGGCCCAATTCCTCTTGCCTTGGGGAAGGAAGAAGTGAGAAGCACCTCTATTCCCTGGCAGGAGTCTGGGAGACACCCTCCATGACCCTGGAGGTGTCCGAGCCACTTCCTGAGTGCCAGAGGATCTAAGGCTGTTACCTGTCCCTTGGAGGTAGCGTGGACATGCTGAGGCCCTTACAGCACCATGGGTCAGTGCATCTTCCCCACCCCAGCACCAGGCCAGGGGCTGGCACTCTGTCCTGGGGCACTCAGCCTGGGTGGCCATTGTCATTTCTAGGGCCAGGCTACGAGTGGACTCCGGTCCTCAGCCCTGGGGTCCGACCACCTCTGAGAGAACCACACACTCTGGCCCAGCTTGAGCCAGGTGGGAGATGAAGATGCCCAACTCTAGCAGGAGCGATCTTTGGCGAAGTGCAACAATTGAAGGGACAGCCTGAGAAATGGTGTCTCTTCTGTGTCCCACAGAGTCCCCTTCCAGGCTGGGAGTAATGATTGAAGTCGCCATCCTGGTTAAGCCAGGGGTTGAGCACCAGTCTGGAAAACCCTGGATGCTGAGGACTTGGGATCCGGGGTGCCCTGAGTCTCCTTCTCTGGTGGCTGAGGGTGGGGTTGGGAGGTTGGTCTGTACCTGGAGTCACCAGAAGCAACACCAGTGACATCTGCAGGGCCAGAATGTGGCCATGAGCACTATACCCTGGCCAGCGAAGACAAACTGGCCTCTGCTGCCTGGCCTGGGCTGGTGGAACTGCATGGAGCGCTCAGCTTCCAGGAGCTGGGCCTGCGACCACCTCGGGTCCCACCCGCCCTGGCCCTGCAGCTGAGAGGCCTCATGCCACATTCCCAGGCCCTTCCTCTGGGCCTGGCTGTGAACAGCCCCCCACCTCCCCTGGCCCTGCTCTGCCTTTCTAGGGAGAGGGGCCAAGTAGGCAGGGCCTCCACAGGGGTCCTCACAGTTCCGGGAAGGCAGGCAGCCCTGACAGCTTCCAGCTTCAGACCAGCGGGGTTCAGACCTGCCTGGGCCCAGGGTCTGTGAGGAGGGGGCAACAGGTGATCCTGGTCCTGGCAAGGGAGACCCAGAGGAGCCCTGAGGGGGTCAGTCCGGCCGCCGGGGGCAGCTTGCTGAGGTATCTCTGATTAGGGCTTTCCCTGATATCTGCCTTCTTCCCACCCCGCTTTGTGGGGTAAAGAGCATCACAGCCCCAAACGAGAACAAGAAGGAAAATTGTTTAAAATGAAGTCTGTGCCTGCGCCTGTCCCACTGTGTGTGTCCTCCGAGCAGGGGGTCGTGGGGCAGCACGCAGAGTGTAAATGTGCCTGGTGGGATGGCAGGGCGCAGCTCATGTCACTGGGGAGGCGGCAGGGAGGCTGGTGCCCGGATACTTCAGGCCTTCTCCGGGCTGCTCTTTATCCTCGAGGACTGGTGTAGGTGTCTGAGTGCAGCCCCAAGGCAGCCCCCTGAGGGTGGTAGCGGAGATGCTGGAGGATGCTCCAGGGCTCAGTTTCTCTGGGGTAAAGGGATGCTGGGTCCCTGGAGCGCTTGTGTCCAGAGCTCCCGGGAGCTGTGTGGCTTGGCCATGCTGATGGTTCTCGGATCCCGTTGGCTTTCCAGAGGGCTCCACAGCATCTGGAGGGGACCTGGGTCCTGGTAAGGGGTTCTCAGGAGTGGAGAAGGGGGGCAGTGAGGTCGAACCAGGGTCTGGGCTAGGGTTGGGGCCTGAGTCCTTCTTGATGCAGGACGCACAGCATAGCCGGTGATAGCCAGGAATGGAGCAATAGCGATCGAGCACTTCCATCTGGCAGAAGACGGACTTGTCCCCCATGCAGGGCTCTGCTGCACACAAGGCACAGGGATGGAAGCAACGTGGGATGCCTGTCAGTCCAGTGGCCCCACCTCCCACTCACCCACCGACTGCCTGCCCTCCACCTCCCCCCTGCTGGACCCACTGTAAAGCTTTTCTCAGAGCGGGCTATGGGGCCACCTGAGAGGAGAGTGAGCCCCCACTACATGGAAGAGGAACTAAAATCTTCTAGAACGGCAGATATCGAAGTGATGTCCCCACACGCAGCAGCTGCATCACCTGGAAGCTTGCTGGCAAAGTACATCCTCCAGCACCGTGCAGCCCTACTGCACGGTGACTCAGTAACTCAGGCTGGGGCTCAGTGCTGTGCTTTCACAGGCCCTCCAGGGGACTCCACGTGTGGGCACATCTGAGAACCCCAGCCCTTCGCCATTTGTCCTCACCCCGGCTGCACACTGGAATCCTTGGGGATGCCTGTCTCCACCCACACACTGGACAGTCTGGGGTGTGGCCCACCACCAGGTGGCTCTAACTTGCAGCTGCTCTGGATGGAAGTAGAAACCCTCACCCCTCCCAATCAACCCAAGGAGTCTGACTCACTCTAGCCGGGACCAAGCTAGAGCCCAGGTGGCTCAAGCTTGGGCCAGGCAGACTGACCATCTGCCATAGTCAGCATACATCCAGGACATTAAGACTGCCACTGCTTAATTTGGAATCAAGTAGATATCAGTTCAAATCCAGCCTCTTCCACTTAAAAGTGTGAGACCTCTGGCAAGTCGCTTAAACCCTCCAAGCCTAAGTTTCTTAACCTATAAAATGGGGCTAATGCCAACACTTACGAATGAATAATAATATTGCAATTACAAATAACATCTTCAAAGTGCCTGGCAAAGATAAGTGCTACTACACGTGTTTGCTTTGCCCAAAATATCACACCTTTCTGTGATAACTCCATATAGGTTTCTCCACACAGAATGTGAAGGCAGGAGCTTTGCTTTCTACTAATTTTTGCTGAGAGAGAGAGAGAGAGAGAGAGACAGAGAGAGAGAGAGAGAGAGAGAGAGAGAGAGAGAGTGAGAGAGAGAGACAGGTGGAGGGGCCGTCTTAGGGAAAGAAAAGATCAGAGAAAAATGGAAAGCCAGTGGCCTCTAGATGGCGCCAGATTTCTGGAACCAAATCAGGGCCTCATCCTTGGACTTGTGAAGGAAAAGGGCAGGAAACCCAGGGATTTCCCCAGTTGGAACCTCAGCCTATGAGTAAAGAAGCAGCAAAATTTGGAAGTAGAAGGTCCTTTGAGGACATCTAGTCAGAAAGCTTATTTTACAAATAAGGTCACTAAGCTCAGAGAGGTTAAGGAATTTGTGCAAGATCAACCAGCCAGCTGGTCCTCTAACTAGAAGTTAGGATCTTTGTTCTTTCTGTTACTCATCTTGCCAGTCCCTGGTCCTTGGGAGGGTGAGGAAGGAAAAGAGAGATGGAACCTAGGAAAGGAGTGCAGAATCCACAGCCTGGCACATAGCAGATGCTCAGTAAATATTTATCGGTGGGTGGATAAATGGAAAGAGGGCAGGATGAACTGATGGGCTCCTGATCATGGGGCAGAGAGAAATTGCTATGCCTGTGCATGCGGTCTCTCATTCAATTCTCTCCCCAGCCCTATAAAGGTAGCTCAGATCTCCAATTGCTTGTCTGAAAATCTTGGAACCAGATATTAGTTCAGAATTCAAAACTTTTGGGGTCAGAAAAGTAATATTCTGTGTTTATATTATAGAACATCCTCAGTGGAGCCTGGGATATCACCCTGTAACCAAATATGGCTATGTTTCTATAGCAAAAGAATAAATGATTTCATTAGTTCAGGTCAGATTTTGCCACCAGATAAGCATGCACCAAACTTAGAAATCAGCATTTTAAAATTGCAGATAAGGGGTCATAGACCAGTACAGCCCCTCCCTACTTCACAGCTGAGGTACCTGAGGCTCAGGGAGGCGGAGGTCACATGGACAGCTACAAGCTGAGTCTAGTCCACTGTGTGGCCCATGCTGCAACACCAGGGCCACTGAAAGGTCTGGGGAGCGGGGTAGGGTCCATAGATTGCACTTACTTGATGATATCTTGTTAATGGGATGTAGGGGTCCAGATGGTGGCACCCACTGTCCTTCTGGCATCCCAAGTTCCCGGATATCAGCCCTCACCGTGGAGTTCTGGTGATTTCCTGTGAACAGGGACAAGTGATTCTAGAATTTGGGACTTTGGTCTCAAGGACTGGACCTGGCCTCCCCATCTCCTCTGGCTCACCTCCACAGGCCGGCAGGCTGCAGACCTGGACGGTGTCTGGCCTATCCCCCTCACACTGCCCGAGGCTGTTGGCACTGGTCCTGCACACCACCTGCCGCTGCTGGATGCCTTCTCCGCAGGTGGCAGAGCACTGCCATGGGTAGGTCAGCACCAGGCCACAGCGGCCAGGGTCAGGGTAGACAGAGAGAAGGAAGACAAGCCAGTGAGCTTAGAGCAGCCAATGCCCAGGGACAGAAAGGGCACAAAGGAGAGGGCCAAGTCTTCACTTGACCAGAGGGACATGCAAGGACTGCTTCTAAGTAGCCTCAGTGGGACACCGCACCTGTTGTCCAATAGTCCTGACACCAATGATAAAGAGCCGTTGTCCTGAGCCTAGAACCCCATGGGCCTCTCCACAATCTAAACAGTTAGCCTCTGGCTCAGGAGGGAACCTCTGAGACCCCACTCCCTACTACCACCTGCATGCACTGTGTCTGGTCTGTGCCTGGATTCTTCAATATTTTGTGTATCACTCTAGCAAACTCCCATGTTGTAATCCACTACATGTAATCCTGGGGCAGGTTGACTGATGTGATGATATCCTGTTAATAGGGTGTAGGGGCCTGGATTCCGGCATCTGCTATCCCCACCCCCACCCCAGCTCAGTGTCTAACTTAGTAAACTGAGAGAGCTGGGTGACAGGGTCTCCATGGACCCTTCTCTGACCAGCTCTGATAGTCAACGATCTTGTGACTTGATTTACCAAACATGGGCCTGCAGAAGTATGTTCAAAAGTGTCTTCTTCCCTGAGAGGGCAGGGTGTGGGTACAAGGAGCAGAAGGCAGCAGGGGACCACTGTTGGCAGGGGGTGGCCATATACATCGTGCCCTGGACCTGACCCACTCTTACTTTGGCAAACAGGCCATGTGGAGGTCCTCAGTGGAGGGGCAGGGACTCCAGGGAAGCAGTGTTGCCCATTGTGACTGGGTCGTTTTTTAGGCGCTGACCACAGCCTTAACTAGCTGAAAGGAAAGGAACTTGCAGGATCCCACCTCCCACCCTGGAGCATGTGACCACTGAGACACAAGGGTCATGGGGCCCACAGAACAACATGACAAACATGGCTCGTCCTCCCAGGATGAATCATTATAAACAGCAGCCAACAGCTCCTGATTGCTCACTCAGTGTCACAAGGGGCTGTGAAAGTTGATTGTATGAGTAGGGTCATTCTTGTCACACCCAGCTAAATCAGAGTTGAGGGACCAGGGGAAAAAGCACTCAGGGCACTTAACACCTGCTCCAAGAATTAAATTTTCCACAAGGCCAGCTGCTGAAACAGGCTGATATAATTCCAAGACCAGTTTTGCCTAGCAGCTGCTGAAACAACCTGCTGTGACTCCAGGGCTAGTTTTACATACCGCCATCACTCACCGTCGGGGCATGCCAGCTTCCACAGCTCGTCTAGTGCCAATGAATTTGTGTTCAACACAATACATGCCATGTTTCTTTCTGATAAAATCCCCAACCTTTCCTTTGTTCTTTGGACATACTGAAGACTACATGGTCTCTGTGCATGACTTGAATTGCAATTCTTACTTCCCAAATAAAAGTTAAATTTAGAGATTCGTCTCTATAGTCTCCTTACTGCAACAGGGCCAGCATCTCCCACTGTCTGTCGTCTCTCTGTTACTTTTATCTATGGGGTCCTTTGAAGATCAGCAATCTTTCTATTTTATATCAAAATAAATGAAGCTATATATTATACAGACAGATAAAATGTATGAGTTGTGTGCAGATTTCTGGTTCTTTACAAATACTCATAATGCAATATTTCAAGCATACAGAAAAATATGGAGTTACTCACAAAACGCTATCCAGATGCCACCACCAGCTTTAATAAATGAGCATCTCAGCATATTTTCAAATCGCACTGTGCTCTAGCAAACTCCCCTGTTGCAATCCACTACATGGTGTGCCCCGAGGCAGGTCGACTGATGTGATGATATCCTGTTAACAGGATGTAGCGGCCTACTCTAAACATTAAGTAAATGGCATCCATTGAAAGTGCTTTTTTACTTCATACTGAAGAGCTTTTTCTCACCTAAATGTATTCTCTATTAATAGAGGCTTATCTATTTTGGTGAGTACAGTTCAGTCTTGTTCATTTTTCTTGTTGTATAGTACTGTATTATACGGACAGACCATGATTTTTGTCCAGCCTTCTATAGATAAACATTTAGGATATGTCCTAAAGTTTTGCTGTTACAATAAACATCACTGTGATCAAATGAGGCTTTTTACTTTGAGGTAATATCTGCATAACATGAAGTTTGCCATCTTAAATTTTTTTTTTTTTGAGATGAGTTTTGCTCTTGTTACCCAGGCTGGAGTGCAATGGCATGATCTTGGCTCACTGCAACCTCCGCCTCCCAGGTTTAATTGATTCTTCTGCCTCAGTCTCCAAGTAGCTGGGATTACAGGCATATGCCACCATGCTCAACTAATTTTTGCATTTTTATTAGAGATGGGGATATACTATGCTGGCCAGGTTGGTTTTGAACTCCTGACCCCAGGCAATCTGCCCACCTTGGCCCCCCAAAATGCCAGGATTGCAAGGGTGAGCCACCGCACCCGGCCCATCTTAACTATTTTTAAGTGTACGGTTCAGTGGCATTAAGCACATTCACATTGTTGTACAATCATTACCACCATTTGTCTCCAGAACGTTCTCCTCTTTCCCAACTGAAACTCCATGCCTATTAAACACTAACTCCCCATTCTCCCTCCCTCAGCCCCTGAAAATCACTAGCAAAGTGCCTTCATACAGTGTTTGTCCTTAGATGTCTGGATTTTTTTTTTTTTTGAGACAAGGTCTTGCTCTGTCACTCAGGCTGGAGTACAGTGGCATGGTCATAGCTCACTACAGCCTTGACCTCCTGGGCTCAAGCAATCCTCCTAACTTAGCCTCCAGAGCAGTTGGAACTACAAGCATACATCACCATACCCGGCTAACTTAAATTTTTTATAGAGACAAGGTCTTGCCATGTCGCCTAGGCTGGTCTCAAACTCCTGGGCTCAGGCAATTCACCCACATCAACCTCCCAAAGATCTGCCCACCTCTGCTTCCCAAGGTGCTGGGATTACAGGCATGAGTCACTGCATCTACCCTGGCTTGTTTCACTTGGCAATGTTCCCAATGTTCACATCAAATGAGGATTTAAAAGGAAATCCAAGACAATTTCCTTGAGGCAGTTTCCCCGAGGCAACTTCCAGGGTGTAAGCCACAGAGCACCAGATCACCAAGCAGCCTTCCTTTTCCCTTTTGCTACCCTGACCTCTGAACAGTCAGTGTCCACAGCACAGCCAGAGTGATCTTTACAACCTGAAATTAGAGCTCGTATTGCCCTGGGTTCCCACTGCTCTTAGAATAAATGCAAACCTGTTGCAAAGCCCTGTAGCATGGGCCCCTCAACCCCCCACCACCACCCGCCTCACCAGTGTTATCTCGAAGCCCCTATCCCTCCCAGCCCCACTGTCCTTTTGGTTACTGGAACTCTGTAAGATTGTTCCTGCCTTGGTCTCTTCCTGTGGCTTGTCCCTCAGGTCTCAGCTTGAGCAACATCTTCTCAGGGAAGCTGTCTGACCACCCTCCATCCTCCACCACATTGCCCCGCTACTCCCCACCCAGCTCCAACTGCAGTCTGTCAGTGCTTGGCCGTGGGTTGATGGTCTAACACGTCTCCCTCACAGGACTGTGGGCTGCACGAGGGCAAGAGTCAGCTCTGTCTGGTTGATGCTGGGTTCCCACATTCTTAGTACAAGGTCTGGCACATAGCTAGTGCTCAGCAAATATTTCTGGAATGCAAGAGTGTACTTCAGTCTGCTCATCTACAGCACAGGGACATGAACCCATGCCTTCTGGCACCGTGTGAAGCTTACTGGTGATAACAAATGAACGCAAAGGCCTAGCACAGACTCATTGCCCAGAGTACATGGGAACTATTCTTTAAGGGGGAGCAATTCAGCCAGAAACTCTCTTGCCTGCAGGGAGCACCAAAAAATCCCTCAGACCTATCTCCTCCCCAAGCCCCTCCCACCTCCTGAGGACAAGTCACCTGGGACCAGGCTCCCAGCCGCCACTGGGCTGGGCAGGGCACACGGAGACAGGGCCGTCGGGCCTCAGGCCGGTCCCCAGGGCAGGCTTTGGCCGGCATGACCTTGTGGGTTCCATTGAAGAGGGGCAGCAGGCACTGTACCCCCCGTGTCTGCACCCCCGTCTTCCCACAGCTCCGGCTGCAGGCTCCCCACTCCTCTGTCACCCACCTGGAAACAGGGTGAAAGGAAAGGAGGTGAGACCAAGAGGACACGTCATCCCAGACACTTCCCATCCCCAGACAGCTGCAGGCAGGAGCCAGAGAGTAGGTTTGGGCTTCAGAATGTTTGAGGCCTAGGACAACTGTCCACTTGGCTCTGCAGGTCCCTGGCTATGTGACCTTGGGGAGAGCACTCTTCCCTCCTGCTCTGTCTCGTCTGAAAAACAGATATGATGCGTATTTAAATTCTAGCAACCTGCATGTTCTTGGGCAAACTATTAGCCCTCTAAACCTCAGTCCTCAGTTACTCCATCTTTACATCATGATGACTTCAAAGCCTCATATGCAATTGAGTGCCTACTGGTGCAGGCTCTGTCCTGGGTGCTGAGAAGCATCAGAACACAAAACAGATCAAAGCCACGCTTTCATGGTAGATCCCCCAACCTCCCAGGGGCTCCTAGGACAAGAGCACTGTTACTGTCACCATCATCACCCACAGAGCTTCAGCACCGAGGAGCTATGCTGGTGGCCTGCAAGTGTCTTTTATCCACAGAGCAACTTCCAACAGCACCTTAAGCACATGTCCACTGGGTGCACTAGAGGAAACAAAACTGCTCTGGTGGGGATGGAGGGAGGGAGAGCCCCAGCCTCTACTCCTCTTTTAGCAAAACAGGGCACTTCCAGGCAGGTTTCCCAAGTCAACTTCTTCCTTAAAACCCCAAAGGGGTTGGGGTTGGGGGACCCCTGCCAGGCAGAGCCCAGGCAGAGCTAACCCTGCATGCTCTGTGACCACAGGCATTTTTGGGAAAAGCAGTCTGAATAACAGTACAAAGGAATGAGCAAAGGAGAAGTACAGAGAGCTGGTTATGAAGCCGTCTTGGGCAGAGGAGGGACAGGGTATCATGGCTTGGCCTGGGCACAGATAGGGAGGCCACAGCAGGCTCCAGTGTCGGCTATCAGTTCCCACCCTGGCCCCTGATCATATGCCTGGCCCTGGGGTTCCCCCAGCTCGAGGGAACAGAAGCTGATGAGGCCCAAGCAGCACCCTACCCGTAGCAGGGAGGACTCCTGGGGAAGCAGGAAGATGGACGAAGCCCTCTGTGGATTTCTACCAGCCAGCCGCTCTTGGCCTTGGTCTGCCTGGGGTGTACTAGGGAAGCCTGGTGGAGGCTGAGGAGGTCTTGGGGCTGGCTCTGCAACAGGTTTAGAGGCCTGGCCCTGCGTCCTCCAGCAGGTACAGCTCTCTCCTCTCCCCAAAGGCTTTTCCCCATATAATCCCAAGGTCATCCTTGTGTTCAGAAGAGCATGTAGACTCAAGCCAGGAAATCCCAATTAGGGGCTGGATCATGGCTGGGGGCTGGCAGGCTGAGCCGTGTCCCTGGACTCCTGACAATCGGGCCGAGAAGAGATAGAGGTCAGCATCCTGGCTTGGGCCTGGAGCCCAGAAGCACTGAAACCAGTGTGGTCTATATGGTCGTGTCTCCATGACCCAGAGTGAGGGGAGCAGGCTCAGCAGTCGTGCTGCCTGGGGCCCAGGCTTGGCATAGAACCAGACTCCCTGTCCCTCCCTGGGAGCACTCACACAGGCTGACACAGGTGCTGGTTGCAGCGCCGGCGGATGGGCTTGGGCCTCTTCCTGTGGTCACACAGGTGCCGCTGCACCATGTGGTGGTCCCGTCTGCGCCGGCAGCCGTATTTGGTAAACTGGATCCCTGTGGGGTAGGCAGGCTCCCGTGGGTCTGGTCTGGCCAGGCCATCCATTGCCCTGCTGGGGCCTCAAGGGCAGTACCCATGGAGCCTTGCTAGCCAATCCCACCTCCCTCTGTGCCTATGCCCCCACCTGCCCATGTCACTTTCTGGGGGACGCCTTCCAGATCAGCTCCATCTCACTGGTGAGAAGGTGGCTTTGGGCAGCTGTCTGTCCCCACAGTGGGTGAGCCCTTTTAGGGCAGAGGCTCTGCCCGGATACTGCTCTAGCACCCCCAGCCCCATCCCAAAGGCCCTGCCCAAAACAGGCTTCCACGCACTGGAGATCTTTAAGGAGAAACTGAGTCATAAGCAGGGACACATCAAATGGAGACAATGTCAGCCCCCCACCCCTGCCTCTCGAGAGGCCCTAGGCTGCCCCAACAAGGCATCGGCAGGTCGGGGAACCGGTACCTCCTCCACAGGCCTTGCTGCAGGGGGCCCAGCTCTTGAGCGCCCACTCATAGGTGTCTGTCTCCTCCAGCAGCACATTGTTGCTCCCAATGAGGGGCAGCAGGTCCTCGTGGATGATGTACTTGTAGGCCAGGCTGCTGCAGGGGCCACCCTCAGCCGGGGGGAGCACCTGAAGGGAGATGGGGACTGGCACAGGATGCAGAAGCAAGCAAGGCTGGCATGCACTGGGAGGGAGGGGCCGAAGAGAAGCCCTTAGGGTCAGAGCAGAATCTGTGAAAGCTAGGATGAGGTCATGCCAAGCGTGGCTGGGGTGCAGTGGGAGGATGGATTCAGACCACCCACCATGGGACAAACTCAGACTGGACACCTGCGTGTGCCAGGCCCAAGAGCAGCCAGTGCACCTATGAACACTCTTCCCTTTCAGAGATTTAAGTTCTGATGGGAGGGCAGGGCCGTCTGTCTGTCTGTCTGTCTGTTCTGCTCATTGCAGCAACCACACTGCCTGGCTCTGGAAGGCAGTTAATAAGAATGCTCTGGATACTAGACCCTCATCAAATATATGACTTGTAAGTATTTTCCCCCATTCTGCAGGTGGTATTTTCCTTTTCTTAATAATGTCTTTTGATGCACTAAAGTTTTCAATCTTGATGAAGTCCAATTTATCTATTTTTCCTTTTGCTGTATATGCTTTTAGTGCTTGTCATATCTAAGAATCCAAGGTCATAAAGATTTTCTTCTCTGTTCTTTTCTAAGAGTTGTATGGTTTAAGTTCTTATATCTAGGTCTTTGATCTATTTTGAGTTAATATTTGTGTATGGTGTGAGGAAGGGGTCAAACTTCATTCTTTTGCACGTAGATATCCAGGTGTCCTGGCACCATATTTTGAAGAGACTATTCTTTCCCCATTGAATGCCCTTGGTACACTTGATTAAAATCAGCTGGCCGGCCGGGCACGGTGGCTCATGCCTGTAATGCTAGCACTTTGGGAGGCCGAGGTGGGTGGATCACCTGAGGTCAGGAGTTCAAGACCAGCCTGACCATCAGGGTGAAACCCCATCTTTTAAAATAAAATAAAATAAAATAATAGAAAATCAGCTGGTCATAGATATATGGGTGGTCAACAAATATAAGGTAAGTCAAAAATATGTATTGGATTGAATTGATATGCTGACTAGGC